>APFE030167101.1:0-18189 GCA_000404065.3 Pinus taeda | reverse complement strand
ATCAAATTGCATATACAGTATGCATGTAAACTTTTTATAATAAGTCTATTTAATGTTCAATTTTGAGATACAAAAAGTAAGCTTCTCTTGCCCCACTCCAATATAGGAACCATTATGACCCATTTCTTTACAGAATTGAGACATGGTAGCCATACCAAAAACAGGTTATGAAAAAAACTAGATTATATATTGTTTTACAAAATTGAAATATAATAACCATAGAAAAATAGGATCACTCATTTTAGCACCTACACAAAACCTTGAATAATTTACAGTGCCTACTTCTTATCTGGTAATTCTTTGGCACCTCTGCAAAATTTAAATTTTACGTTTACCTTGTCCCACATTTTTACACAAGAGCATCAAAGGCACACAATGGAGGTATTTGGAATTGTTGCCAGAGGTATTTGGAGTTGTTGCCACTCTTAGAAGACTAAATGATATTTTTAGAAACTATAAATGTAAACCTTACACAGGTCCCAATCTTGGCACCTACTCAAGCTAATCATATCCTTCATGTAGAAAACTACAATGTACAACATAGAATTGAGATCTTATTGATGAAAGCTTTACAAGTGAATCAATTGGCTATGGTATTATCCCTTTTTGTTCTCAATCTTTAACCTCAAACAGATACAAGTTCAATGCCTGTCCTTCTTAGGTTGAGTTCACTAGACTGTTGCAAAAGAAATCGATTGTATGAACCATGATGATTGAATACTTGTAAACAATAGTACAAACTTCCCGAGCTCTGAGAGAAAATGTGTGCCTAATAAGTGAATAGTTATACTATTCACGAAATTTAAATCTAAATAATAAGGGAAACAACTGATAAACTAGGGGGTAATAGAATGGAAGCTAACTAGCATTTCCCCATGAAACTAAAAGGGAATAGGATAGCAATAATTGATATTCCCACTATCACAAATTGTTTTGAGTTGTCCTAATAATTCACCTATGCCAAGATAATAACACAGGTTTGTAGAAGCCCCCATGTAGATGGAAGCTATACTATCATTTCACCAAAAATATATTGAAAGAAAATAAGGCAAGACTAAGTGTCATTTGCCCTGTCACAAGTTATTCTGAATTGTTTTGAGTCTGCTTCATCAAAGCACAATATTGATATAGGCTTGACAGGCCCTATGTTAAAATGGGCATGTCATGATGGCATATAGTTGGCGTTCAGAGCCTCCCATGAACCAAATCATATTTACCATTATTCGTTGCCAAGAACTTAGAAAAGTTTTGTTAGCACAAATTAACCAAATCAGAAATTTAAACTTCAAAGTTGGATAATAAGTAATGTTGCAACACATGACTACAGCTCCATCTCAAACATACAAAGAGTATTACAAATAAGCCTTTTCAACATGTTTAAAAGGTAGCAATTGATTTTCCTTTGCTAAACATTACCACACTTCAAACTAGGGAAACACTTTGACATTACTTCACCACAATAATAACATAGGCTTGACAAGCCCTGTGTTTAAATGAGCATGTCATAATGGTGTATAGTTGTTGTTCAAAGCCTTCCATAAACCAAAACATATTTAACATTATCCATTGCCAAGAAAATGTTTGCTAGCACAAAGCACTTAAATCAGAAGTTTAAAACTTCAATGTTCGATGTTAACTAATGTTGCAACACCTGACTACAGCTCCATCTCAAGCATACAAGAGTACTACAAATCAATGTTGCAAGAACTGTCCTGGCTCCCACGGATCAAAAACTAGAACCATGTCCCATGAAGAATTGTGGGTGAACTGCAAGTTCACAATAAAACCACATTTCCTAGGCTTTTGGAACCTAGACAGTTCTACTCACAGTTCCACATGCCCGAATTGTGGTTCTGTTTGTGGTTCCAACACAATTCCGCCATCATTCTCACATCATCCTGAAACCTGCCCACACAATTCAACGGGTCAGTTCTTTTTTTGAGGGCAGTTTTGGAACCACTATGTGAGGAACCCTCCCAAACACTTCCAACATGCTCTTTTGGTGTTCCCTAATGGTAATGTTAAATTCTTGAAGTAAAACGATGAAAATGAAAGATAATGGAGAATTCCAACCTCATAGGACTTATTATGGAGAAAACAGAATTACATATTTCATTCAAATTTCAGCAGACTTAACAGTTTTCAAAATTTCAAGATCAATGGGATTGTGGCATTTTGTTAGATTATATCATGTATGAGGGTATGTGATTGGCATTTAATCAGAAACAAAAAGCCCTATATGTACGCTAGTGTCCGTGTTGTTGATTGTTAAACTCTTTTGTCATGGCCTTAGCAAAAATATACACTTTCAAAAACCAAAGCACCCGCTTCGTACAACATTGCTACAAATAAGCCTTCTCAACATGTTTGAAAAGTGCAATTTATTTTCCTTTGTTAAAAATTACCTCACTTCAAGCTAGGGAAACACTTTACACCTTTGCAATGATAAGCTCTTCTATAAAAGTGATAGAAGCGAAAGAAACACTTTACAACTTTGCAATGATAAGCTCTTCAAGTGATAGAAGCGAAAGTTTTGGAAAAGTTTATAATGACTTAAATGTAAATGAAATTGGAAATTAAATGTAAAATGCATAATTATCAAAAGTTATACCATTTCCATGTATATCCATTTTCATGCTAATTTGACAATTCTTTAGGCATTTCAAACCTTACCTAAAGCTAGGTAACCAATTGAAAATTTCAAAGAAATATGTACTTAAAATTGAATGTTAATAATAATACTTTACAACTCTTATAGCTAATGCTTTTATGACGCTTTGCATATGACGATATGACACCAGCATTGTTGTTTTTTAATAAGAAACAATAAAATGATTTCTTCCTTTCCCGACTAGAACAAAAAATTCTAAACAACAATTTTTGAAAGAAAATATCATATTTCATATTTACAAGCTAAGCAAGTTTGGTTATGGAGAAAAAAATCATTGTTAAGCACACTTGAGACAAATCCAAATTTGAACATATGACTTTTTCACGAAGTTATGATTATTGAGTACCAAGTCCAAAAAGTAAGACTTACACTGCAATTCATTTTACAAGTTTTAATCCCACTTCTTGACTCAGATGAACATTACCCAATACATTGAGTCCCAAATGATACATTCGAGCACATGAGTCCCAAATGATACATTCGAGCACATGAAAAATTGGGAAAAATTGATTATGGCTGAACACTTACAGAATGGCCGAGCCTCGAGGTAACTAACTTCAATCTTGAGTTATCAATTAATCCCTAAAAAAAAGTATTTGATACATCTCCAAACCTCAGAAACACGTCCCAAAAATGTCTCGCCACGTCCCATCCCACGGCGCAAGTGCACAAGCATTACTTAACTCAAGGGACTTTTTGGTAAGGTCCATCCCTAAGCAACGTATTCTCGTTTTCTAAGGCCTGATTTTCATTCTCCATGCTGTATAATCTGAAATAAAATCTAATTTATTGACAAGCCGTTTAACGGACAGATATGTGGTATGTTGACTGGCAACCTGTTAAAGAAATCCGACCTATAAACCATCAAATCGGCAGAGAATCCAATCCGCTTCTGCTCCGTTTTGGTTATTCTATTCACACTGATTTGACGAACTGGTCTTCTATTTCCGTCCTTTTGCTGACAGGACTTGGGTGTGTTGTTTTGTATTCTGGGTAAAAAACTGTTCCGCCTTGTCCTAAACATCAAGTCAATCTGGGTTCGCAGGGTTCGCTGTTTGGCTTTGCACTTTTAAATTCAGTATCAGTAGGTATTTCAGGAACAGATCCCCTCCTTGCTACTAGATTGTGTAATAAAACTTGCTGGAGTGGAAAGGGCAGTACTTCGGTTTCCGAGAATAAGCATGGAACTTATGTCCAGTGGATATACCAGAACTTCCGGACCTAAAAATAATCTGAATCGGACGTAAGGATATTCAACGGGAAAATAACTAAAAGACCACATTAAAGGATCTATAAGGTCAATCGATTACAAGAACATGACTGTTCAATAAAGAAACCCCGGGACTAGTAGAGGGAATTAAAGCAAAAATTTCAGACTATAAATAACAGAAACGCTATATCTGGTTTCAAACATTAACATAATAAAGCTCCACATATTAGAGATATCGATTTAAACTCCGCACACTAGGGTTAGATTAATATATTCCAGGCTCTGGCCTTCAATAAAGAAAACCTAACGATGCGGTTTCAGATTTGAGCAGAATGAAAAACAGAGACTAAGACGAGTTGCTTTTAACTCACCTATAGGCTCCGGCGCACGAAAGCGTCCTGTTAATACGGGGACATGTAATGGATACACACGAACACGCAGATGGAACGCGTCCTTTCCGGCAAACTTGGCCATGTAGTTGTTACAAGCAATACGGGCCGCTTCCAGCGCCTCGGTCGTTACATTTTCCAGGTGAACGCAGAAAGGAAACTCGTCCGCTGCTCTTTTCTTGGCACCAACATTGTATATGCGGATTTTGGGATCTGGAACGACCCGAGAGTATCGAGATTTCGGGTAGGGTTTGTTCTTAATCTGCCGATGACATCTCGCTGGACCTGCAAAACAAAACCCACGCAATTGAATCAAAAGCGTCGCAGTAAACATTCAGTAAGAAATCGCAATCATTCACTGAAAAATCGATTAAGAGTTTGAATCATATGTCTCACCATCCTTATAATTTACAACAGCGAGCCGAACGCCCGTAGTTGAGATGAATCGGTGGAATTTGCGGGTGAGCGAGGTTTTCAATCTATAAATCTTTTACAAACCCTAATTTCGTTGAATGGATGCTGCAATCCAACGGCCCTAAATTGGTTTCCCAAAATGTACTACTCTCGAAAGTGAGATTTTACCAAACCAATTCAGCTATGCAACGCCAAAATCCAAACCATTAATGAATATATATGAAATTATAGAAATATAATAATACTAAAATAAATTAATATATACTTATATTCGAATAGAAATATCAATATATTTGTATTAAAATATCAATTTATTTATATTAAAGTGTTTTTGATTTTTTAGGAAAATTTTGATTTTTATTTTATTAGTATTGATATAAAGATAAAATCAAAATTAAATTTAATAGGTTTATTATTTTTTTACTTTTGCAATAATGTAATTTTTAATAAATACATAAAAATTAGAAATTCAAATAAACTTATATATGTATATAGACAATGTTACATAATATAATATGTTTTCGTTTTTTGTTATATTATAGATGAATTTACAATGTGTATAGCATCGCTACAACAATTAAATAAAAGAATGTTGCTTTTCATGGAACATCTATTTTTGTAAGTTTTCCCTACCAAACTCAAAGGGAGCAATTTACCTTCTTCTACAAATAAGTTGCAATTTCTTCCTTTTAATATTACGGAACTCTTAAGGGTGGCATGATGGGGAGAGGTCTTGCACAGCCCCAAAGGAAATCATGTTAAGAGGTATGCATGGGGATTGGAACAAATGAGAAACAATCAAGCGAAATGCATGGATTGTTGCAAGGTCTAATATTGGCCAAACCACAAAAGTGTCCAACATTAAAATCTTCGGGGACTTGCTTATCATCATTCAGCACTTATGCAAAGGAATCTCGCATCGAGACAAGCATTTGGAGAGCATATTGAAGTGAATAAATGTTAGTAAAGATCATAAAAAATGGTTATGCAATTTAACTATTAATTGCAATTTCGATTACATAAGGTTAAGTATGAACCCTCTGTATTTTGTGTTATATATGATTATGTTTGCCTTGAAGATATTTTGAGAGTTAACTAGTCTATATGTTTTCTTCTCTTATATTTTAGAAGTGAATATATTTCTAGGACATTTTGACACTGCCTAACATGTATTAGTGACGAGCACCAATATTGCAACAAGATGCTCCAACTCCTGGGTCTATCGACTTAAATTATCAATCTGGGGTTCATACAAACTTAGGAGGGGTAGACATTGTATGTGCAACAGACACCTTCCTCTTCATAGTTTGACTCCCTTTGATGCAAGTGCAAGGAGACAATGAAGAAATTTTAATTGAGCAAAGATCTAGGTAAGCCACCAATCCTAAGGTAAATAACAATAAGCAAACCTATTCTACTTTTGTTAGAAAGTAAATGGTAGAAAGGACATTGATTCTATTTACAAAAATGTAAAGTATAATGGAAACTTAAGCAAATATAATCTATCTTGCTGGAAATGAAATCTATTCTATTTTGCAGGAAAGGAAAGTCCTAGATTATTCTTGCAAGAAGGAAATTGCACTTTGCATGAAGTAAATTGCGAGAAAGAAATATAAACTAATTGCACAAATCAACCTTCAAGATTCAAGCAATGTAAGAGATAAACGGAGACCTAACCAAGCCTCAACTCAACCAAAGTGGCCCCATAGCATTCATAGGCTATAAATCAACTTCTACCATGAATTTAGAGTGAATTTGGGCAAGGAATATCTCAAAACAAATTGTTACAAGACTGTTACTCCTCTAGATAACTTGTTGAATGCCCAAGCAAATCAAATGAAAATTATATGGGAAATTTTTTATTATTAAGTAGGATGTCCTAGGACTCTATTCCAAGTGGAATCAGTCAAAAATACCCCAATTAACATGTGTTAAAAAAAAACCCAAAAAATTACTACTTTAAAAACCAGAAATTCTAGAACTAGTGAGCTAGTTAACCTACCAAATACCTAACCTAATCAAGTGAAAATCCTATGGGGTAAATTTTGTTATTAACTTGGATTTTTTTATGAGTCAACTCAAATGAAGATCATTAACATATTCTAAAAAATAGCAGAAAATTACTACTATTTTACTACAATAGACTTGCAAAAAATCTAGATTTGTGAACTAGTAAATCAATCCAAGCAGCTCAATGATTAATATGACTTTTCAAAGTTGTTCTAAGAATGAATCATGCTTGTGACTCTGTAAATAACTTGAAAAGCAACTTACTTCAATCGTTACCAATATAAACTACAACAGAAGCATGAATAGTAAATGCATAAATAAGAGATGCAAGTGAAAAAAGACATTCAAAGAAGATAAAGAAATTGTACAATAGGGCTCTGAGGCTCCTAGGATGGCCAAGCCCAAGGATATTTAGAGTCCTATGAATGAAACCAACCTTCATAAGCTAAAAATGGCACCAACCTTCATTATTTGAATCAACCCAAGTACATCCCTACTAGAAATGAAAGTGGAAATGCTAAATAACAAGTTTTATCCACAAGAAGACTAAGAATTATAGGCCTTTAGAGGAAAACTTGAATTGGTACTTATATAAAGTGATGAGGAAGCATTCTCCTTGAAGGAAGACAACTTTCCCCTCCAAAAACCCTCAAAAAGTGGATATAGTTCTCAACACTAAGAATTTGTATTAAATGATCGGGAACACATTCCTAGATTTTCTCAATCAGTGGAGCTCCAGAATTTATCAATAAGTTCATGAAATTTTGTTAATTTATTATCCAATCTCGATCCTCCTGTAACGGGGAGAAAGTCCCTAAATTAGCTCATCCTCAAAGTCTTCATAAATTTCCCAATGTTCTCACAATAATTCTACAAACAAAAAAAAATATTAGGCACATAATATGCAATTATCTCTAGACATTCCTAAGAACATATTAAAGTTATGAAAACATTATCAAGTGTAGAAGGAGAGATTTAATATAGCCCTTATGTGCCTAGGAAAGGTTAGGTGGGCCTTAATTTGTGTCTAAGGAGACCCATTATTCTCCCCTACTGAAATTGTTGCTCATCCTTTGAGCAACCTATCCAACTTCTTGCCCTGTTATTCTTCTTTTATGCCTAAAAATTATTTTCATGCAATTCCCTTCCTTAGCTCAATGGAATATGATTTGGATGGTTGCCTGCATTGGATGGCTTCCATGGACAAACTTGCCATGGTGGAAAGTTGTACCTACTTTTCCTGTAGCTACTCCCTTAGCCTGTTGTTTTCTAATTGTAGTTGCTTTTTCATGACAGACTCCCTTAGCCTTATATCATTCAATTCCTTGCTCATTTCTTGCATTTTTTCCTCCATGAGGCCCACATCCTCTACTTTCTTGGATTTTGCAATTTTCATCCACTCATGAGTTCTACCTCTTTTTGTAATAAATTTGTAATAGGATCCAATACTAGACTGTGGAGTGGGCTCTTGTAGTCATTATGGACCTTCTCCCTCCTCTTGAGTTGTTGTTGTCCCTTTCTGTAATACTTTTTTTTCATCCTTAGCAATTATTTTTTTGACCTGTAGCATTTATGTTTGCACCTTTGCCATTTCGTTTGAATACATTACTCCCCAAGGCTCTAGCGGTTGTTCTACACAAAAAATTTCTTATTGTAGCACTCTAATAGCTTCATGTAGCAACTATGTTCTTCCTATAGCAGTTTTGTTATGGTCTTGTAGCAGTTATGTTTTGGGCTTGGAGCACCTTGTTCTGATCGCGTACTACAAAACCTGAATCATATAGGAAATAATATTTGCATGCCAAGAAATGATGGGTCCACCTTTTGTTTTTATTATTTTTTTTGTTAACCAGAGAGTGCTTTGAGTTAACTAAGTTAGCCCCCAACTACTTTTTGACCTCCATGCTAACATCCCACTTTTTAAAGTCTTTTTTCACTTTTGTCTCATTTGTCTCCCACATGTGTGGTTGTCTTTCGGAGAAAAGTTAAGTGACTTGCTAGATAAGACTAGGGCTTCTTGTTATTAAGTTTGGCTATAAAAGACTTTTCCTCCTTACACTTTTAATGTTTTCTCAAGGTAGAATAGGTTCAAAGGATGAGGTTAGAGAGTTGCATACCTATGCCTTAGCATAAGTGTTTTTTAGTGCAAGGTGTTGCTATAGTTGTGGAGGCTACCTTTGATGATCCTGAAGCTGCATGTGATAATCTATTAAAGATCCTCTAAGTTTTCTTGTTGATTTTGTTGCTCTACTCATGAGATGTTATTGATGTGAGTGTTGTAGCTGATCATATGTCATTTCTAAACAGAGGTAAGGTTGTTGTGCATGTCTTCTGCAATTTCTTGAGAAAGATATGTATTTTTTATGTTCTCTTGCTAACTGATGTGTAGAGTCCAAATATTGTCTTACCTTGACACCCCTTTTTGCCTATATTTCGTCTATTTTCCTATACTTATCACCTAAATAATGCAATAGACACAAGGTTTTGTTGAAGGTAAGCAATAACATGTCTTCTTCTTCATATTTGTCTATATACCCTATTGTTTTATAAAATAATGCATTTGGCTACGAAATTGGTCTATTTTTGCAGCTAATCCAGATTTTTGCAGTAGCCTCCATTATTTGCAAGTTTCAAAAGCTCCAGCTTAGCGAAGAAAGATATGGATGGATAAGGAATGGTCCCCTAGTGGATTCCTTCTTATTCCCTCAAACCAGTTCATCAAGATGATCGCAAGATATCATGATCCAACCCCAAAGTCAACTACAAGATTGTCGTCGGGACAGAATCCGAGTTTCAATGAAACCTTATCGATTTCCTTTCGGAATAGCGAATCGAATGTTTACTGATATGGTTTAATTGAAATAAAGATATTTAGGCTTAAAATGCTCATACTTTTATGCCAAAGACTTATTATAAAAACTATGGTTGCACTGTGTTTTGGGTGCGTGTTGGATGATGTAATTTTTTAAAACGGTTTGTTAAGTTTTGTTTTGCAAGTAATAGAATTGGTTTTATGTTTGTATGCGTTGTGTTGATTGGAGATTGTGGACTGATTCATGGAGGGCCCCTACAACCAGTAACAGGTCTTTAACCGATTGCAATTAGATTTCTTTCATTACTTGAATGCTCTGTTTTTGTGTGAAGAAATGCAGTATGATGAGTTCGCCAGTGAATCGTTATATGCATGAGCACTTCCCTTTGCTTTATACCTAGTTTAACTCTGCTATTTCATTTGCTTTTTAACTGGTAGAGTATGGTTATTTCATTTGCTTCTTATCTAGTGTAGTCCAACTATGTTTACTTCATAACGTAGTTGATGTTCAAAATATCTTATTTGGATGAAATTGAATAAGTAAAAGTGTGAGAGTCTTCTCCTTATCAATTGAATTCAAACAATATTCCCTTACAATTTGATAGAATATATTTCTCTTGCACTTAGTAAATTAGAGTTGGAGCATAAAAATTCAAGACAAAAATCCAAAACAGTGTAACACAAGTAAAATCTAGAATCAATCTCATATCATCCATAAATTGATTCAATAGAGAATAACTCCTAAGAAATTAGCTGATAACTTTAGGGATTGATACATTAATATAATTAACGACACCATCTCCATACTAATCTTAAGTTTAGACCCTAACAAGAACATAACGACATAATATATAACTTCTAGCACATATAGTGCACCTGTACTTCATCAGTATACCTACCCTAGTTGATAATTTATGATTGATAATTTAAAGACATTAAATTGTCCAAACATTTTGGCACCATTGTCAAGGAAGTACAAATAGAAGTTAAGAAAGAAAAATCAAAACATGATATGCATAGGGATAGAGACTCTATAAGTAGATTTGTAGGGTGAGGAAGAAGTTTAATTCCCACAAATCCACTCACTTCACCACGATTTCAAGAATCCACACCACCTACTCAAACCCGAATTCTATTTAGAGGTCGACAAAGGCTTCCTAAAATCTCAAGATCAAAAATCCAATCCAGGACTTCACCCACTTCCTTTACTGAAGTTGTAATTGAAGAAAATCCTACATCCCCAACTATAGGAGTAATTTTTCTATCCTCCACTAGTGAGCAAATTTTGGGAGAAAAATTAGAAGTTCCTAGTGAAGAAGAGGAACAGGAAACTTATTTTGAACAACCATTGATAGAGGAACCAAAAAGATTATAAGAACACTATATTAATTTTGAAGAATCTATCATGGCTGAAGAAGGGGAAGGAGAGGTACACAATGTCCATGGCGAGGAAAATAGGATTGGAGGAGGTAGGGGTAGGGGTAGAGGTGGGGATAGGAACAAAGGAGGGGGTAGAGGTAGAGGTGGGGATAGGAACAAAGGGGGGGTAGAGGCAGAGGAAACCAAGATCCTTCTGGATTTCCTATTCTTAATGAAGATACAACCCTCACAATGAAAAATATATCACCCTCAATTCTTCCTAATTTCCATGGAAAAATAAACAAAGACCCAGAGACATTTCTCTTCGAATTTGAAACTAAGATCCTTCTGGATTTCCTATTCTTAATGAAGATACAACCCTCACAATGAAAAATATATCACCCTCAATTCTTCCTAATTTCCATGGAAAAACAAACAAAGACCCAAAGACATTTCTCTTCGAATTTGAAGTATTATTAAGATCATATGACTATCTGCATGATGCTCAAAAACTAAAATTGTTCCCTGCTACATTAAAAGACTCAGGATTAAAATGGTTCATGAGTCTAGGAGTGCATTCTATAATGACATGGGGACAAATTGATCCAAGTGGATATTGGTGGCCACCCGCCAAGTCCACTTGGACCCCCACCATCGTTTCTTTCAGTTTTTCAGTTTCCTTAATTGTAGCACAATTCACTATTTTTAGTCGCACCCACTTGGAATTCATTCCAAGATGCCATCAAGGAGCAGTACTACCCTATCGGAAGCTATGAGGATCAATACATAAAGTGGACCATGCTGCGGCAGGGAAGGGACCAAGACGTGCCGGAGTTTACCAATATTTTCCATACCCTTTGCACAAAGTTGGGTATCAAGGATCTAGAGCAGCATTTGATACTCAAATATCGTGGTTGCCTGCACAAGTACATCCAGGAAGAAATAGAATTCCTGAACATCTCCTCGCTCGGCACGACATATCGATATGCCATCAAGGTCAAGCAAAAGTTTAAACAAAAGAAGCGAGACTTTGGATTTGCAAATCCGAAGCAAGGGAAAGGTGCCCACAAACCACAAAACAAAAGACAAAGCCAAGGTAGGGTGGCCCAAGACAACCCGCCAAAGCTGCAAGCAAATAACAGCGCCAGGAAGCCAAAAAAGGACAGGGGAAAGTGGTGTGAGTTCCATAAGAGCTCCACTCACAACACAAGCAAGTGTCCAACACATACAATAACCATTGGATGGCTGCCATTAGGCAACTTCTCGTTGGCCAGGGCCCAAATTAGTCCATTAGATTGATGACACTTTTCAAGACCACAACAACCCATATCTGTACATTGGATTGATGCCACTTGTCATGCCCACAACGACCTATATCTGTACATTGGATTGGGCGCCACTTGTCGCAGTCTAAACGGCCTGGCCATTAGATGCGTGCCACTTGTCATTTCATCAACGACCCAAATATGGCCATTGGATGGGTGCCACTTGTCACGTCATCAACGGCCCAAACATGGCCATTAGATGGGCGCCACTTGTCACGTCATCAATGGCCCAGATCTGACCATTGCATTGATGCCACTTGTCACGTCCACAACAATGCAGGTCTAGCCATTGGATTGATGCCACTTGTCACGACCACAATGGACCACATCTGGCTATTGGAAAGCGCGCCACTTGTCACATCCTCAACGGCCCAGATCTAGCCATTTGATGGGCGCCACTTGTCACGTCCTCAACGACACAAATCTGGCCATTTGATGGGCGCCACTTGTCACATTCTAAATGGCCCAGATCTGGCCATTGGATGGGCACCACTTGTCACGTCCTAAATGGCCCAGATCTGGCCATTGGATCGATGCCACTTGTCAGGCCCACAACGGCCAGATCTGGCCGTTGGATGGGCGCCACTTGTCATGTCCTAAACGACCCAAATCTGGCCGTTGGATGGGGGCAACTTGTCATGTCCTAAACGGCCTAGATCTGGCCATTGGATGGGCGCCACTTATGACGTCCTAAACAACCCAGATCTGGCCGTTGGATTGATGCCACTTGTCACGTCCTAAATGGCCCAGATCTGGCCGTTGGATTGATGCCACTTGTCACGTCCTAAACGGCCCAGATCTGGCCATTGGATTGATGCCACTTGTCACGTCAACAGCGGCCCAGATCTGGCCATTGGATTGATGCCACTTGTCATGTCCTAAATGGCCCAGATCTGGCCATTGGATCGATGCCACTTGTCAGGCCCACAACGGCCAGATCTGGCCGTTGAATGGGCACCACTTGTCATGTCCTAAATGGCCCAGATCTAGCCGTTGGATGGGAGCCACTTGTGACGTCCTAAACGACCTAGATCTGGCCGTTGGATGGCCGCCACTTGTCACGTCCTAAACAGCCTAGATCTGGCCATTGAATTGATGCCACTTGTCACATCCTAAATGGCCCAGATCTAGCCATATGATTGATGCCACTTGTCACGTCAACAACGGCCCAGATCTGGCCGTTGGATTGATGCCACTTGTCACATCCTAAATGGCGCAGATCTGGCCATTGGATCGATGCCACTTGTCAGCCCCACAATGGCCAGATTTGGCCGTTGGATGGGCGCTACTTGTCATGTCCTAAACGGCCCAGATCTGGCCGTTGGATGGGTGCCACTTGCCATGTCCTAAACTGCCCAGATCTAGACGTTGGATGGGTGCCACTTGTCCTGTCCTAAACGGCCCAGATCTGGTCGTTGGATGGGTGCCACTTGTGACGTCCTAAACGGCCCAGATCTGGCCGTTGGATGGTTGCCACTTGTCACATCCTAAACGGCCCAGATCTGGCCGTTGGATTGATGCCACTTGTCACGTCAACAACGGCCCAGATCTGGCCATTGGATTGATGCCACTTGTCACGTCAATAGAAGCCCAGATCTGGCCGTTGGATTGATGCCACTTGTCACATCAACAACGGCCCAGATCTGGCCGTTGGATTGATGCCACTTGTCACGTCAACAGCGGCCCAGATCTGGCCATTGGATTGACGCCACTTGTCACACCCCAACGACCCAGATCCAGCCATTGGATTGGCGCCACTTGTCATGTCCACAACAACCCAGATCTGGTCATTGGATTGGCACCACTTGTCATGTCCTACACGGCCCAGATCTGGCCGTTGGATGGGCGCCACTTGTGACGTCCTAAATGGCCCAGATCTGGTCGTTGGATGGCTGCCACTTGTCACGTCCTAAACGATCCAGATCTGGCCATTGGATTGATGCCACTTGTCACGTCCTAAACAACCCAGATCTGGTCATTGGATTGATGCCACTTGTCACGTCAACAGCGGCCCAGATCTGGCCGTTGGATTGATGCCACTTGTCACGTCCACAACGGCCCAAATCCAGCCATTAGAGTCATGCCATTTGGCATGCCCCAACGGCCCCGATCCAGCCATTGGATTGGCGCCACTTGTCACGCCCCCAACGGCCCGGATCTGGCCATTGGATTGGTGCCACTTGTCACGCCCACAACGGCCCAGATCTGGCCATTGGATTGGCACCAATTTTCACGTCCTCAATGGCGCAGATCTGACCATTGGATTGGCACCAATTTTCACGTCCTCAATAGCCCAGATCTGGCCATTGGATTGGCGCCACTTGTCATGTCTACAACGGTCCAGATCTGGCCATTAGATTGGTGCCACTTGTCAGGTCCGCAACGGTCCAGATCTGGCCATTGGATTGGCGCCACTTGTCATGTCCACAACGGTCCAGATCTGGCCATTGGATTGGCACCACTTGTCATGTCCACAATGGTCCAGATCTGGCCATTGGATTGGCACCACTTGTCATGTCCACAATGGTCCAGATCTCGCCATTAGATCGGCGTCACTTGTCAGGTTCTAAATTGCCCAGATCTGACCATTGGATTGGGCGCCACTTGTCACATTCTAAACGACCCAGATCTGACCATTGGATTGGGTGCCACTTGTCATGTTCTAAACGGCCCAAATCTGGTCATTGGATGGGAATCACTTGTCACGTCCTAAACGGCCCAGATCTGGCCATTGGATGGATGCCACCTGTCATGTCCTAAACGGCCCAGATCTGGCCATTGGATGGATGCCACCTATCACGTCCTAAATGCCCCAGATCTGGCCGTTGGATCGATGCCACCTTCACGTCCTAAACGACCCAGATCTGGCCGTTGGATGGATGCCCCCTGCCACGTCCTAAACGGCCTAGATCTAGACGTTGGATTAATGCCACATGTCATTTCCTCAACGGTCCAGATCTGGCCATCGGTTGATGCCACCTGTCATGTCCTAAACGGCCCAGACGTGACACGTGGCATCAATCCAATGGCGAGATCTGGACTGTTGAGGACGTGACACATGGCATCAATCCAATGGCGAGATCTGGCCATTGGATTAATGCCACTTGTCACGTCCTCAACAGTCCAGATCTCGCCATTGGATTGATGCCACGTGTCACGTCCTCAACAGTCTAGATCTCGCCATTGGGTTGATGCCATTTGTCATGCCACAACGGTCTAGATCATGCCATTATGTTGATGCCACTTGTCGCGTCCCAAACGGCCCAGATCACGCCATTGGGTTGATGCCACTTGTCGCATCCTAAATGGCCCAAATCACGCCATTGGGTTGGTGCTACTTGTCACATCCTAAACGGCCCAAATCACGCCATTGGATTGGTGCCACTTGTCGCGTCCTAAACGGCCCAAATCTGGCGGTTGGATGGATGAAACTTTCACGCCCTCAAATGGCCCAGATCTGGCCATTGGATGGATGCCACTTTTCATGCCCTCAATGGCCCAAATCTGGTTGTTGGATGGATGCCACTTGTCACGCCCTCAACAGTCCAAATCTGGCAGTTGGATGGGCGCCACTTGTCATGCCCTCAAACGGCCTAGATCCGGCAGTTGGATGGGCGCCACTTGTCACGCCCTCAAATGACCTAGATCTGGCAGTTGGATGGGCGCCACTTGTCACGCCCTCAAACGGCCCAGATTTGGCCGTTGGATCGCTGGATGGCCATTGCATGGGCAACACATGGCAAGCCAAGCCCTCATTTACACAGATCCACCATTGCTTGGAAGACACGCGGCGATCCCTCATTAGCAAAGATCCCACAGTTGTTTGGGAAACATGTGGCAGAGCAGTCAGCCGTCCCGTTTTTCCTTTAGAGGAGAGACACATGGCAAGCCAGTTAACCGTCAATTTAGATGAATGGCGAAGACTATTTCTAGCAAGATGTGATTGTGTTTATAAACTTGTCAGAAATATTGCTATTTAACAATGTGGGATAACGCCCTGTGGAGTTGTAACTGTGTTTTATCAATGGCAGTAATGTCAGACACAATGTTTTATACTTGTTAGAAATATTACTATTTAACAATGTGGGATAACGCCCTGTGGAGTTGTAACTGCATTTTATCAATGGCGGTAATGTCAGACACAATGTTTTATAACTTTGGATCAGTGTAGCGGCATTGTTGTGGATCATTGAAGGTTTCAGACAACAATGTGGTTACGCCAAAGGTTTCAATGCTCAAGTTTATCTTCCTGCGCATAACGCTTTGCATAAAGAAATAGAGATTCATTTTCGTTCGTTTGGGGTGGTCAGCTTGAATTGTATCAGTCTTTCAGTCTTAGCGATACAGCTGCAGCGTTTGAAGCCAATGGTGATGGTTTCAACTCCACTTCGTACAATCAGGCAAGGATTTAATCCTACCCTGACTTTGCCTACTTATTGCACAACTTCTATGCATCCAAACATTGGCAACTCTACTTACTACTCTGAGCTTTAATCAACACAATGCCTTCGTTCAAGCTCTGTGTCGTCCTCATTGCCGCCATATTCATATGCTTCTCTCATTTGCCTGCAAATGCATCGCAGAAGCACCCAAGGTTCCTCGTTACACGTGTCCAACGATATAACAGCATTGCTCTAAATTTACAGATGCCGCAGCGAACCCCTATGCAGGTCCTGAAACTATTCCTAGAAATCGAGCAAGACTACACGTGGGTAAGATGCTACAACAATAGCTACCGTATCATCCACTTACTGCCCGATCGACTGCGTTACACGTCTGTGCAAGTCGTATGATTATTCGGCCTGCTGCACCTGCTTTCCCTTCTAACTACTTTGCATTAAAATATTATACTTAGGAAAGACCTAATAGATGCTTATCTTTTCCATGATTTAATAGTTCATAAAATATTACTATGAGGTTTTGGATGAGGTCTCATTTACACTTGTCATCTCCATAGTCAAATATCTCCACAATCAACATCTTTATTAAATAATGTATTATTCTTCATTTGAAATTTTGACTATATCAATAATATCTCCACAGTCAACATTTTTATTAAAGAATGTATTATTCTTCATTTGAAATTTTGACCATATCAATAATGCTACATGCATCTTTCTCCTGCAAAGAAAACTCCTAAAAATATATGGCAAATGCTTTAAGCAATGTGCCCTCATCCCCAAATTCAAAGATGAAATTTTTCAAAATGTGAAACTTGCATCAAGCAATATGCCCTTAACTCAATGAAATACACCTCCAAATGTGTCAATGTAACAAATGCGACTTCAATGGTGAAATGTGACTCCAAATATCCGTAACTATCATTGAGCTCCCATTGTTTCCATTGAATTCTCAAGAGATAACACTATCATTGAGCTCCCATGGTTTCCATTGAATTTTCAAGAGATAACAATGTCTTCGATGTCATTAACCACAATCAAGGTGTATGCCGTAATCAAAGTCTAAAAATAGACTATGTTAGTTTTCTTCAATTTCCCTAACATAAAACTTTGGTTTTCTTCAATTTCACTAACATAAAACTTTGGTTTGCAACCCTTCACATCGATAGTGTGAGAGAATTTGAATGATGTCAACATGTGTATTTTTTCTCTTCTTAGTATGGTTTTTCTTATTAACATCATGTTTGATTTATTTTCACACTTTAATCCAGTTATTTCTTTTGAATATTTAAACTTAAAATTTTATAAACTCAAATTCTAAAGAAACTATTTTATTAATTTATTTTCACACTTTAATCCAAGTTATTGCTTTTGAATATTTAAACTTAAATTTTATGAACTCAAATTCTAAAGCACACATAACTATTTTATTAATACACGTCCTTGTTCAATATTGAGTGGTTGTTGGTTGTAGAGCCTCTAACCTACACCTGATCATCCACTATTACCTACTGTTTTTCATCACTTATCTCTCTCTTTCACCTCATTTTCCATGTAAAACCACCCAGATCATTACATTAGATGTCATTAAGCATGATC
>APFE030167098.1:5662-57075 GCA_000404065.3 Pinus taeda | reverse complement strand
TTTTCTTCCTCCTCTTCATACTCTATGTAAAAAAATTTCTTCTCAGCACACTTATGACCTTTAGTGCATTTTCTATCACAATTGTAACAAAGCCCTTTTTCTCTTTTTTCTTCCAATTATTGTGGTGTAACCCTAGGTTGTGGAAGGCTAGGAGAAACAACACTTCCATCTTTATAGTTGTGAGGGGTAGACTTCCTTGTTTCCATAATTTTATTTTCCACTATGTAATAAAGCCATTTTACTCTTTCCAATTATTGTGGTGTTGCTCTAAAGAAGGTGTTGCTCTTTGTATCCTCATAATGTGCTATCATTTCCTTTGTGAAAATTGACCACATAACGAGTTGTTTACGAGAACAAATCCCTTTATACCACAAAAATTGATCTGGTTCTAAATATCAAGATGCAATACATACCTTTTTTAATAGTTTTACACCATGTATATCAAAATATTGCTCCATCTAAAGTATCCAATTTACCGGATCCTTGCCATCAAACTTCCTCATATCGCCTTTTCTTAATTTTAGGAGCTCGATCTTGAAATGACTTTAACTCTGTAATTTCGGTTCTTCTAGTTCTGAAATTGCAGCCTGTAGTAGCCCTATGCATCCTCTTTCCAATGCCACCAGTCTGATCCAAATTGGATTCTCCAAGGAAGAAGTATGCCAAATCTCCCATAGTGACCTGATTATAGACTAGTTCAGTAGAGCGAAAATGTACGATGAGCCACGTGCCACTGTTTCGACCTTAGGATTTGAACAATATACATAGGAAACTATAGTCCATCCTCTTTTTGTACCTTCTTATGAAATTTCAATCCAATGCTCAGAGAGAAAGTTATGACAATTTTCCCCAGGTCACCTGTTTGGAATGTAATTTAGGAGTCTGCAAAAAGACTAAATTCCTCAGATCATATCTCTGCAGATATAGCATGAAAAGCTCTAAAATTTAGACCCGAGCTTTAGTGAAATTTCATATCAAATGGGTTTTTTTTCACTTCTGAAACATTGCAAAAAAAAAGTTATAGCGAAAATGTCACGATGACATATTTGGAGCAGTGAAACCCTAGAATCCAAAGCTCTGATACCAAATGTTATGAAACCAACTCACAAAAAGATAGAAAAGATAGATTAACACCTTAGAATTCAGCCTCTTCGAGGGGACAACCTCCTTTACATTACATAAATGAACAATTCTTGGATGATACAAATGAAAATATATCCTTTCTATATATAGGAGTCTAACGGGTCATAATATTATCAGAGCCGACATAACTATAATAATGTAAGGGCACAATAATAACAATAGTGGGCTTCTATGGGGCAAAATAGTAACAATATGGGCACTACATGGGTACATCAATATAATAAGGGGGTTGTACTAATAACAATAAGGGGTTACCCTAGTAGTATAGGGGTCTAACAAAGTCACATTTTAGCCAAGATATATCGACTTATTTTGGAAAAGAAGATTAGTCTATAGCTTGAAATCCATGATAAAATAGCTCAAGGCTAGGATAGGTTTCAGAGAAATCATTCACCATTTGACTACCATGTTATTCCCAGGATCATTGCAGAGGAATGCAACAATAATAAAATTAACCTCTTTTGTTGTTGTATGGACTTTATAAGATGTTTTCACACCATTCCTACAACGAAGCTATGGAAGAGGTTGGAGGAACTAATGGTTCCTCTCAAGTTGAGGGTTGTTGTGACAAGTTTGTATGAGAATGTAATTTCTAAGCATAAGACCACTGAGGATTGGTAAGAATAAATTAATTGCAATATCAGAGTTAAGAAAGGGTTTCCCTTATCCCCTACCCTTTTTGGCATTTACATTGATAATCTTAAAGAGTGTTTATAAGATGAAAGATGTGTTGGCCCCACACTCATTGGTATCATCATAACTCTTATCCTTTATGATGATGATATTATTCTTTTGGCAAGGAGCCATGAAAATCTTAGCAATCAACTAATCTTCCAAGATTTTTGCTCCAATATGGGTATGACAGTTAACACTAACAGGAGTAAAGTTGTAATAATTAAATCCGAAAAGATTAACTACGACAATTCCATTTATGATAATAGCTACTTGGAGGAAATTCATTCATACAATTATACAAGAATTGACATTAGTCATCAACTCAATTCGAATTTTAGTGTCCAGATGTAACAACCCCAGGTTAAAAGATCATGTAATAAAGTTAATAAAGGAAAAATGGTACCATGGTCAAGGGACACTTATTCCAAGCTTCATGTAGGGAAAAATATCCTAGTGGGCATCACTTGTTTTTTTTGTGGCTAAAGGGAAATTGGAAAAGGTAATGGAAAAGGCTTTGCAATGGCAAAAGACATTAATTGGAATTTTTTAAATGAAAATAATGGAAAATAGGAGAAGACAAAGGTGAAGAGTCACAAGTTTCATGTGAGGAGGAAAATGAAGGAAAATAATGGAAATTGAATGAAATAGAGGCCTCATTGATGAAAGGGATTCTGAGGATCAGTTCACATCCTTTTGTTAGTTCAGTTTTCGAATTAGTCTAAGAGAGGAGAAGAGAACCAAGGGGAGAAGGAAAGCAAGGACCAAGCAAGGAAAACTTGGATCAAGCATCTTTAGTAGGAATACTTGTAGGTAACAAATTACATGTATGATTTCCTAGCTAGTTTTGACATTCATCGTATGTGCATGTTGGTGTTTGGTTATTTTTCTATCATTCACATGGGTTTTGCTAGGTTTTGACAATAATTTTTAGCCTTGACTTTCCATTTCCAGATAGCCATGGTGTGATGGGAATTTTCTCAATTTGAGCTTTGGATTGTCAGAAGATTTTGGATCCGGGAGAGGTGGTCTTAGGAAAACTCCCAAAGGCCTAGGAATCCCTTGAATAGTAATGGGGAGCTACACAGTAAATCTTGAGGGTGGAGACAGGAAAATTCCTTAATGTATTGGAGAAGAAATTCTGAGGCATCCAATCTTGGTTTGGTTTTGTGATCTTAACACCAGTTCAGGTGAGATCACGGTATGGTGAGGGTGGAGGTGGTTTAAACTGTAGATTCCCTTGGTTATTTTTTGATTTGTTTATCCCATAAGATCTCACATTCATGCTTGGGATATGGCACGAGGGTGATTACAGAAAGAAAGATTTGGTTCAGCCAATATATGGTCAAGTGGTACGTGGAAGTTATGATTCTGGTTGGCTTTTGCCTATGTTTAATAAGAGCTAGGTTTCTCTTTATTTTGATAAGGAAATGTACTTGTTATTATGTCGCTTTAATGGTTGTTCTATCATTGTTATCTATCTCATTATATGATAGTTATGAGCATGGTTTTATGACAGATCTAAGTTGTGGCTTTTATCATGTTTTCCTAATAAATGATTGGTTAATGACTTCATGACCTAATTGGTATTGTGGAAGCTATTGTGAGAAGGCATTAGTCCTTCTTGGTAAACATCAGATAAGTTTCAAATATCTATGTTCAGAAATGCATTCATGAACTATATATTTCATGTTCATCATATGTTCAGTGGAATGTCTATAATGGTTGGGCTTGGTTAGGTCAAGTCCTTGATCAATGTTTGTGTTAGAGGCTTTTTCCTTGTGTCATTTTTTGTCTGATGAGGTCTCATCAAGTCACAGGCAGTGGTTTGGAGACTAGCCTTGATAAAGTGGCTTAAATCTCGTAGTCTCTAGCACAACACTAACTAAAAAAGACTATGATATCTCCCTTGTAGGTATTGTGGGAGCGACTAAAGGGTCTCAGTTGCATGCATGCCTTGTCATGGGAGTGATTGGGGGTTTAATTCATTGAAAGGCTAGGTTAACTTAGGAGTTGGGCACTTGGAGTTGTGGATTAGCTGCTGGGGATCCTGTAACAGCCGAGGGAAGTGTGTAAGGTATTGTTTTATCAACTCCATTTCCTTAAGGTCATATAGGAGGTTGAGAATTATCATAGTGGCCCTCAGCTCATGTTTAGCCTGGGTAAACTAGTGAAAGTGGATAGATATGAGAGGAGGGTGTTACAAACTGGTATGAGAGCATGGTTCAACACTTGGAATGGATGGCATAGATGCATTTTGTTATGCATGCATTGTCATAGTTAAGTTTTTCGTGCATGAGGTCATTTCATAATTATGCCATTGGTATGTTATGAGGCTAGCATTTTTCCGAGATAGAGTAGGAGATGCAGATCGTCAAAGAAAGGTTGCAACAATGGACTTTGAGGTGGGATCAGACCACCATACATGCATTTTATGTTTGGCATGTAGGTATGTTGGTTAATGATTGTTATAAGCATTAGGGTTGTGTACATTTATATCAGTCTATATTTGTTGCAGTTACATGTATGATAGATGTTAGTTAATTGGTGTGATCATATGTACCTCTGTCGGTCAGTCATGAAGGATAGTAATTTTTTTCTATATGAATTGTGGTCGTATGCATGATGCTTATAGTCATTGTACTTAGGATATTTATGTTATATGCATCATGCTAATTTGGATTTGCCTATGCAGATGGTTAGGGTTATGAAATTCACGTATGAGTCAATATGCTTGTGATATTGTGTCATAATAATATAGATTCAATGTGCATATGTGATTGTTATACATGAATGAAAATTGTTTATGAGTTTATTATGTGAACATGTTAGCTAGTCACTGTTATGGATATCATGACCTTAAATGTTTGGGTTGATATGTTGTGAAGTTATATTGTGCTAATCTATATTGATTGTGTAGACAGGATAACCTCCCTTGAGATACATTAAGGTATGGGCTTTCTTATGTCGTCTACTTGGTGCTTGAATGTTTGATTTTGTCATTTATTTCTTGTTTGAATGTTTGATTAGTTGCATGATATGGGTATGTATATATAATATTGCATGAAGGAATGATCTTGTTCGAGATGATTTCACTAACACATATGTGCTGAGAACAAATGATATGTACTTGAGTGTAAGTAGGTGATATTTGTAGCATTATGTATTATGACTAATGAATGTGAGTTGATTGTTGATTATGACATGGTTGTTAGACTTGGTAAAGATTGATTTCAAATTAATAGATATGATGTCTTGATATTTGGAACATGTGGCTGACATGTGTGTTCAATTACAAGGTAGCATGCTTGGCACAAAAAGATAAGATAACTGATATATTTTTATATTTATTTATACATTGACAATTATGTATTTATGGAAATATGATGCAGGGGATTTCATGGCAAAGAGACTACCATGAAATCTTGAAGAAGGCTTGGGTTGAGATTTCCTTGGAGGCACTAGGAACCCATGGGGCTGAGTCATGTTGTTTGTTGTTAGTTTTGTGCTTTCGATATTTTATGATTTGGTTGTGCATGACTTGAAATTTTGTTTATGTCAAGTTTATGGCCATACCACTTTGTTTGTGGTGTCGTATTTCTATTGGGTTTTCATGGTTTTATTCTTGATTTCTTTTGGTTCTTGCCTTTTATGTTTTGAGTGCGTTGGGATTTTTTTGGGAAAGAGGAAGTTAATGGAGCTCGAGAGGAGCTGAATGAAATCCAATAGGTAATATAAGACCTAGATGAACCCTGGTGCATGTATAAGTGTAGTTGAAGGCAAGAGTATGACAACTGGTTGGATTGGTGGGGTCCATTGGGGTAAATGGATGGTGGCAGGATAGTCATGAGAAAGGTAACAAGAAAGGTAAGGTAAATGGATTTGAGGTGTCAAATGCCTTGGCTATGTAGAGAACTATTGTTCTCAATGTTGTGCATGTGTTGCACGAATAAAGGGAGTTATCTTAACCTTGAATTTATGATATCTGGTAATTATGTGGTGATCATTATTATGCTAATGTGTATTTCTGAATATATATGTATGTATGTATGTCATTGTCTAACAAGGTCATTAGAGATCATGACTTCTTTATGCTAATGATTATATATATGTATGTATGTATGCCATTTTCTGACAGGGTCGTCAAAGATCATGATTGTTTTATGCTGATGTTTATATGCATATATATATATATATATGTATGTATGCCGTTTTCTGACAAGGTTTTCATGGATCATTATTTTGGAGGAATGATTGTTTACGCAGGTGAATGGCATGAAGAAGTTCCTAGTTTATAAGGAATCAAGTGGGAAGAGTAGCCTTGGAAGATATACGAGGTTAGTATCATGTGGATATGATTTGATATTATGTGCTTGTACTATGTCTATGTTTATGTTATGAACATGTAATGTTGAGGGATACATCAGTGGAATGAAAGCAATATGACCCACAACATGTTGGGACAAGCATGTATAAGACACTAGAAGCAAGGTTTCTTAGTAAGGATAGTGTGGTATTAGGATGTGTAGTACCGGTGTTGTGTACATGTAGCATATGAAGTATTGTGTACAAATGATGTTGTGTGCATGTTGCATATATAGTGTTGTGTGCATGATTGCATATGCAGTACTGGGTAATGATGGTGTTAAGTACATGTAATATATGCAGTTCTATGTACAGATGGTGCTATGTACATGTTGTGAATGTGGTGCGATGTATATTTGGTGCAATGTACATGTTGTATATGCGGTGCTATGTACATATGGTGTAATGTGCATGTTTTACATGAGGTGTTGTGTATAGATGGTGTGGTGTGCATGATTTTACATGTGGTGTTGCATGCATATGGTGCTATGTACATGTGGTACATGTGATGTTGTGTACATGTTGTGAAGATGGTGCTATGTACATGTGGTGTTGTATACATGTCGTACAACTGGTGTTGTGTACACATGGTGTTGTTTACACGTTGCATAGGTGGTGCAGTGTACATGTGGTGTTGTGCACACGTAGTGCAGATGGTGTCATGTATGTGTGGTGTTGTGTACACATTGTGAAGGTGGCATTGTGTATAGTTGGTACTTTGTATATGTTGTACATGTGGTATTGTGTACACGCTGTACATATTGTGTTGTGTATATTTTGGTATGGTGCTACGGGTAATGTGCAGTCATTGTATTGCGACATGTGTATTCATGGTATTATACGGTGGGTAGGTATTTGTATTTTGTTGTACACCAAGTGTAGGTGTATGTGTCATGTTGTACACTGGGTGTAGGTGTATGTGTTGCATTGTATATTGTATGTTTTGTATGTGTATATGTTTTATAGTGTGATGGGACAAACATGTATGGTATTGCTTGTCCCTTTTTGTTGCTATTGAGGGTTGATGCAGTTTAGTCTCCACATACCCTTGTTTCTATTGAGGGTTGAGGCAGTTTAATCTTGGCATACCTTTGTTGCTATTGAGGGTTGAGGAGGTTTAGTCTCTAGATGCCCTTGTTGTTGATATCAGGGGCTAAGGCGGTTTAGCCTTGGGATACCCTTGTTGCTGATATTGATGGAGGAGGTGGTTTGTCTTCAAATTTCCTTGTTTCTTAAAGAGAAGGCACTGGGTGCTTTCCAGGTTTGACAATTGATTCAGTGTGCATATGGAAAGAATAAAGAACAAAGAATAAATGCATAAGCAAAAGGATCATTTGAAAGATATGTATCAATATTTTATTTCAGTTTTATAATTACATATGATATATGACTTTTATTTATGATGGTTACACGTGATATATGATTTTGGTTTATGATGGTTGTGTTTATAGCTAATTGGATATGATATGCTTATACATGATGATTTGATAAAAAGAGATATTTTGACTTGTTGTGATAGGAAGTAAACATAATTACAAGTTTACCTTATTGATGGGCCTCTAATGAGGTATGATTTGAATTAGTTTCAGTTCATTTTAGTCTAATGGAAATTATGTGCTTGGTATAGGAAGTAGGGAAATTCCTATTTGGGATGGTTGGAAATGGCTGTGAGAATTAGTAGCATCAACAAAAGGAATTGGAATAGGCAACAATATGTTGGTAAAGCTCTTCAGGAGCAGGGTCATTGTGGGAAATTGGTACCCAATACTTTCCATTGATTTCCATGAGCATGCCATGACCAGTATAATGGTTTTGGGGTAGGTTTATGTCTTTGGTTTTGGACCTTCCGAAGTGAGGAAACCTTGCCAAGGGATGGATAGACCAGGATAGGGGGTGTTGGGGAACTGTGAAGGTGTGTGACTCCATAGAAGGGGGTGGCCAGATTTCCCAAGGGACTATGTAGTAGAGAATGGAAGGTCGGGGATGAATTTGTTTTGGTCATTATCATTTCTAGTTGGAATCAGATGCACATTGGGAGTGTGCCATGGAACAATGAGTTAACAATTGTTCACTGAGAGGACAAGTGTTGCATGATTTTAGCGCTAGACATTGGATGCAATTTTGAATTTGGTAGTGGATTATGTACTACCTGGGAATGGGGTGAATCTTGGTATTACTTTGAGGGTGAAGGTGTGAGGCTCTGGACTCCCTTGTTGTGCATGCAGACATCGTATCCTTTTATTTTCCAGTTGAGAAAATGTGCATATGTGTATATTATTGTAAATATTGTATCAAACTGGATTTATAAATCTTTATAAACAATATGGTTATTTGTTGGTTGAATAAAATGTGCATCAGTGTATATGTGGCTATTATTATAAATATTGTAATGTGTTGTGTTATAAATCTCCAATAAGTGGTATGCTGGTTTGCTTTGCATTGGGTTATTCATTATAAATACTGCAGTGTGCTAAGTCATAAAGCTCCATGGAAAGTATGTTTTACTTGTCAATGGCCTTGTTGGTTGTAGGTGTCATTGAACACTAAGGACGGTGTTTCCTAAGGGGGAGAGGTCTGTAACAGGCCTAGGTTAAAATTTCATGTAATAAAGTTAATAAAGGAAAAATAAGGCTATAGACAAGGGACACTTATTCCATGTTGAATGTTGGCAAAAATATCCTAGTGGGCATCACTTGTTTGTTTATGGCTAAGGGGAAATTGGCAAAGGAAATGGAAAATGATTTGGGAAGGCGAGACGTATTAATTGGAATTTTATTTATGAAAATAATGGAAAATAGGATAAAAGGAAGGTGAAGAGTCATAGGGTGCATGTGAGGAGGAAAATGAAGGAAAATAATGGAAATGGAAGAAAATAGAGGCCTCATTAATAAAAAAGGATTATGAGGATAAGTTCACAACCTTGTATCAGTTCAATTTTGGAATTAGTCTCTGAGAGGAGAAGAGCACCAAGAGGAGAAGAAAAGAAATTAAGAAAAGGAAGGACAAGTAAATCAAAGGAAAACAAGAATCAAGCAAGGAAAAGTTGGATCAAGAAACTTCATCAGGAATACTTGCAGGTAATAGGTTGCATGTATGATTTCCTGGATGGTTTTGACATGCATGGTATGTTCATGTTGGTGTTTGGTTCTTTTGTTGTCATTGGCATGGAATTTGATGGGTTTTGACAGTGATGTTTAGCCCTGCCTTGCCATTTCTAGATATTCATGGTGTGATGGGAATTTTATTGCTTTGAGCTTTGGATTGCCAAAATATTTTGGATTAGGGTGAGGTGATCTCAAGAACATTCCCACCTCAAGAACATTCCCAAAGGCCTGAAAATCCCTTGAGCAGTAATGGCAGGATACACAGTAAAGCCTAAGGATGAAGACGAGAAAATTCCTCAAGGTATTGGAGAAGAAATTCTGAGGCATCCAAGCTCAGTTTGGTTTTGTGATCTCAACACCAGTTTAGGTGAGATCACAATATGGTGAGGGTGGAGGTGGTTTAACCTATGGATTCCCTTAGTTGTTTTTGGATTTTTTTATCCCATGAGATCCCACATTCATGCTTGGAACATGACACATGGGTGTTTGGCTTAAAAAAATATTTGGTTCAACCAATTTATGGTCAGGTGGTATGTGGAAGTATCGAACTTGGTTTCCTTTTGCCTATGTTTAATAAGAGCTAAGTTTCTATTTCTTTTGATGATGAAATGTACTTGTTATTATGTGGCTTTAATGGTTGTTCTATCATTTTTATCCATATGTTTATATGCTGGTTATAATCATGGATTTATGATAGATCTAAGTTATGGCTCTTATCATGTTTGCTTGATAAATGACTAGTTAATGAATGCATGAACTAATTAATATCATGGAAGCTAATGTGAGAAGTCATTATTCCTTCTTGGTAAACATCAGATAAGTTTCAGATTTCTATGTTCAGATATGCATTCATGACCTATAGATTTCATGTTCATCATGTGTTTAACGAAATGTCTGTCATGGTTGGGTTTGGTTAGGTCAAGTCATTGATCAAGTTTTATGTTAGAGGCTTTGTCTTGGTTTCATTTATTTTCTCAGAAGGTCTCATCAAGTTCTGGGTAGTGGTTTGGAGACTAATTGATGTAGGAAAGACCACCTAAATGCAATTTTCCCTGCTTCCTCTAGTCACCTTACGTAAGCCTGTGGGTTATGGCCACATATCTCAATCGGAAGCGTTATATATATACTCTTTCCTTAAAAACTAGGGCCACACACATTTATACTAAAAATACACGGAAACCATGGAAAACCCCACTCCAAATGTTTAAGGCCCGACTTCAAATATTATACACCCACATCTATAAACTTCATCGGGTCCACCCTTATTACTTTTCCACGGCGTGGCACTCTAATATCTGAAACCTCTAATCTCCAATCAAATCATGACTATCGATTTGGTTCTCGATCTGAAGGTTGTACTTCTTCCCGATCAACAGACTTGCTCGATAGTCCTCCATCGTAGATATTCACTTAATGGATCTGACAGTCCTCAATGATTTCAGGTGGACAAGTAGCATGGAGAATACCTGCCCAATAAGGCGATTTCCTCTTTCCTCCTTGCTGCTACGTGTTCCTTGAAAAATGGTATTGGGTGACCACCCTTCAATACCATTTATGGTTTTAAGGCCACCTGAAATACCACTTTCCTGTTGTAAAACTATTTTCCTCGTGCATTAACGTTCACGCATCTATGCCATGCGATGACCGTTAGATTTGTCGATCTATCAATCAGACGGTTCTCGCTTACTATCGGTTCTCTTAACCTTCCACCATTACTGTCCATCGATCTGAAAGGTCTAACGATTCCCATTCCTGTCTGCCTACACCATTGAGCTTCTGCTTATCGATGGATTTACGATAAAACCCTAGTTTCCCTGCCATACTTTGTCTTTACACAGAACACTCATATATCGATTTATTTACTTAATATTGGATCGCCATCGATCCATTCAGTGATCGATGGTTGATCAATATGCCTATAGATGGAATTTTAGTCATCTACACAAACAAATATAACAAAACTCGAAAATGAAAAATACATAGTTCCATACTCAGAATCAACTCTCTATATATAAAATACAAACACATAATTACATATTGAGGCTCTTTGTCCCTCTCTGGCCTGATTATTCTAGTTAGAGCCTCTATTTCTAATCTGCTTGCTGGGCTTACAATTCCATTGTGAATCCCCTCGAATCCTCTCTCTCCCTCTCTGTCTCTTCAGAAAAGACAGGAAAATACATATATGCTCTATCTAATAGTCTCCTTCCACATATGAATGAATTCACTATATATTTAGAAATCATATCCTACCCTAACTAATCAATATAACTGTTTGTCTTGATCTCCATGCAGGGAAGATCAACTTGCTACCTATTCTCTCTTTTCCTTAGTATTTGCAACAATATAACTACTTACATACTTTGAAATTTATATAAATTAAGTAACCATTTCTTCTTCCAAACTCTTGTTAGCCACAACATGTGACCACACCATCACATTGTTGGCTAGGCCTAGATGCTCTTGCATTAGATTCCCAAGGTTAAAAATAATCATGATCTCTTGATCATGTGCTTCTGATCTGTGTCTTCCTGGATTCCATACTTTGTTCTGTAGTATGTCCTTGGTTATTGCTATTGTTGGTTGTCCTTCAGGTCTCCATACTTTGTGCTACATTGCCCCATTAGCTATGCTCTCACTGTCTGCTATTGTCTTTTTCATATATCTTACTACTCTTTGCTCATCATCACAATTTATACTAGGCATCCACACCTTAATTTGCAATTTACCATTACCTTCACCTGTATCATTCTTTCCAGCCAATCTTCCTTTCTTCTTTTGTCGTCTATATATTCTATTGGAATGTTGTTGTATGAGTCTCCACAACTCATCAATTTCTTTGTCCACTTCACTACTCAGATGATGAATACTATTCCCTTGCAACTGGATGTGTTCTTGCATAAGAACATCATAATCCATGTGCCAATACATTTCTAAAACGTACAAATTCCTTCTCCATTGATTCCCTACAACAATTACAGTTCCTTCTTCTAGTTTCTCACTCATGGCTTCATCACTTCTTACTTCAATTCCCAGTATACGTGAAATTCCACAAATTTCTCAAAAATAAGAATTCTTCCTGCTTGCTTAGGTACTTGGAATACCTCTTCTTCTAGTAACTTAGTTTCTGCACCATTAAGGATTATGGTGTCATATTTGTCTGCTTCTGAAATATCATTTTCAGCCTCTTCTTCATCAATAACTCCTTGTTGCACAATATTATTCTTGTTACTATCATCCCTTGAACTCATTTCGAATTCAACAATTCCATACTGTAATTTCAACATCATTCCATCTTTTTGAGACATTCTGATCTCATCCTTCCTTAGTTCGATCTGATCTTTAGAATCAACTCCTTGTTTCAAATTGACTTCACAGTGCTTTGTTTCTGCGTATAAATCTTCACTAGAATCACTCAATTCTTTAAACACAAATGCTTTTCCCTGTTTCCTCATTATGCCAACATTTCTGACAACTTCTTCATTCTCATTTAGTTCTGATTGTATAGTCTAATCACTTATCCTTTGGTTTTCTTGCCTCTTCTGCAAAATACTTGACTTATGCCACAAATATGTTATCTCATTTGGAATTTCTCTCAAGAGCTCTGCACGATCTTTACTAACTTCATTGTCTACAACATCTGTCTTTAGTCCTTCTCTACTCTGGATTTCTTCAAGGTCAATAATCTTCAATAAATTTTTAATATATACAAAGTCTACTATATCAACCTTCACTAGCTGCTCTCCTTTAGCTTCAGTCTTCAATAATTATCCAATATATGAATAATTCATTATAGTTATGTTTAACAGCTGCTCTTTCCTTTGCATCACAATATATTATGTGAATTTCCTTCTTTTAACTTCTGAAAAATCATTTCTTTACTTTTCCTTTCCCTTATGACAACATTAAACAATTGCCTTACTTTAGTGTATCCTGAATTTACACACAAAATATTAGTTTCAAAACTATGAGACACCAAGGTCTCCTTAAATAATTTCATCATCAATTCTTCCAGTTGACTCCCACTTCCTGAATACACCATAAGATTCTCCATTTGGTTTGTATTAGATTCATTAGTTTTCCCAAGAAAACTCTTTGTTCCATATTCATATAAATGGATCTCTTCCTTCCCAAACACTTCTTTGATCTCAATAATTCCTTTTCCATCCTCCTTTTGACTTAGCCTTTGGATGTCATCTGCCTGGATATATTCCTTCACTTGAATCTAAATTTTCTCTTTATTCTTCACATGACTGTGGGTAGTCATCTTTTCACCTGTTGATATGACAGTTTCCAATAATTGCTATTTTTTCCCTAAGCTTACATGACCTGCAAGCACACTACAATCATCAATTTTAAAAATCCAATACCTTTCATCCTTTTTTGATGCTTCAAGCACCAATCTTCCATCATAGATCTTCTGGATTTCTGAAAATCCTCTTTGTTGTGACTCCATTTCTTTGAGTCTCTCGTTCTCTAACAAATCAATATGAATTTCTTTAAGTTCCCTGAACTTGTTTATCAACTTGCCACTCCACCTCTGTTGCAATAGCTTCCACTTGACCCATTTCTTCATTCTCCATCTGTATCTTTGATCTTCACTTGTTTTTCTTTGTACGACCAGACTAATCTCTTGTTCTTCATTCTATTTCTAGTTGCTATACTTTTGTAATCTAATGCCTTCCTCAAATTCATTCTCATGTTGCTGATCATCTCTTTTAAATTGCTAGTTCCTTCCATCCTTATCCTGCTGGATTAATACTCCTATTTCCCTCGTGTGTCTAAGGATATAACTTTCTTGTTGTTATTGATCTTCCATTTCAACTTGAAATAATCTTAGCTCAATTTCTCTAATTTTAGCATCATATTTATTAATGCTATCCTTCGTACCTACGGTCACATTATTAACTGAAGAGTCTAAAGATTTACTTAACTCTATAAATGTTTGAGACATTTCATCCTTATCATGCATAGTAACCATATTCTTTTCTTTATCATGTTCTGAAAGCTTCATTTCTCCTTCAAGTTCCTTGAGCAATCTTTCCAAGAACTCTATTTCCATGTGAAATCTCTCCAACAGTTCATCACAACCTTCATTCTTAGCTTCATTCTTTTCCTGGCAATCCTCCTGAGTTATCCTATTTTCTGCACTATCATATTGCATAATTATTTCATCAATTCCATCAAACAAATTCATTTGCTTACCTTATTGGAATACCACTATGGAATTTTCATTAGACTTCTGGTCCATATCAACTTCATTTGACTATCTTATACCAAAGAGAAATTCATCTATGAACTCTTTCTACTGCAATAAATCAACAACTTCTTCCTATCAAAAGGCATTCTCCATCATACTTCACCTCAAGAGCTTCATTCATGTTTGTGATAGTTTCACCAGATTTCCCATCATCTTCTGCATATCCTACAAACATACACAAACTATGAGAATTAAAATCACAAGGCTTCATTGCCTCATCTGCTTCCCTTGTCAACATATCTTCTAATTGCTTTGAACTATTCCAATAGTTCATGAGATCTTCAGATGACCTCTCATTATCCTCTTCACCCAGAATTTCTCCTTGTTCTAGTCTACAAATGGAACTTCCATTTCTGCTTTTGCTTCTCTGAGGTTTTCCATCAACCTCTTTACTTGTCTTTGTTGTAGCCTTCTTTGTAACTTATGCCACTTCACTGGCTTCTTCTTCAAGACCCAGCCTAGTCTTTGGTTCTCCTTTAGTAGCATTACTAACACATCGAGTTCTTCTCTTATCTCAGCTATTTCCTTGTCAAGCTCTACTTGACTCATCCGTTTCCTACGGATTGTTTGAGCACCCTTCTCCTTCATCTTGTAGCCTTCTTCTAAACCTTCCATATGACTTCCCATAGTCATCTCCCTTCTATGTGAACTCTACACCTACAACCAATCAACTTCCTTCTAAGTTGATCTTCTCACCAAGCCTCCCCTCTGCCTGGTCTCCAAGTTCTCTTTCCTTGGAACGTGCACTAAGAAATCATGCTCTCTCTCTAGTTGCTACAATCACTACTCTTAAGGACTCCTCTATCCCTATCTATTCCAAGCCTCAACTGGAATGAGGTTCTGCTACAATCTCTAAGAACTTCCCAAAAGTTCTTCCTGCAGTCTTATTGTTGTAGTTTGGTGCCAACCTTTTTCATTCATTCAACTGTTTCTACTGCCATACCTTTGTAATCATAACCTCATAAGCAAGACAACCTTGATTTGATACCAAATGATGCAGGAAACACCACCTAAAGGTCATCTTCCTGCTTCCTCCAGTCACCTTACATAAGCCTATGGGTTATAGCCACTTATCTCAATTGGAAGCATTATATATATACTCTTTCCTTAAAACCTGGGATGACACAACTCTCCTGAAAAGACATAGAAACCATGGAAAAACCTGCTCCAAATGTTTAAGGCCAGACTTCAAATATTATACACCCACATCTATAAACTTCATCGGGTCTGCCCTTATTACTTTTTCACAGTGCAACACTCCAATCTCCAAAACCTCCGATCGTCGATCAAATCTTGACCGTCAATCTAGTTCCTGATCCGGCCACTGTACTTATTCCCGATCAACATACTTGCTCGATAGTCCTCCACTATAGGTCTACACTTGACAGATTTGATGGTCCTCAATGATTTCGAGTGGACAAGTAGCACGGAGAATACCCACCCGATAAGGTAGTTTCCTCTCTCCTCCTCGTTGCTGCGTGTTGCTTGATGAATGGTATTAGGTGACCACCCTTCAATACCATTTATGGTTTTAATTCCGCTCGAAATACCACTTTCCTATTGCAAAATTTCTTTCCTCATGCACTAACGTTCACGCATCTATGCCATGCGATGACTGTTAGATCTGTCAATCTATCGATTGGACGGTTCTCGCTCACTACCGGTTCTCTTAACCTTCCACCATTATTATCTATCAATCTAAAATATCCGAAGGTTCCCATTCTTGTTTTCCTATGCCGTTGATCTTCTGCTTGTTGATGGATATATGCTAAAACCCCAGTTTCCCTGCCATACTCTGTCTTTACACAAAACACTCATATATCGATTTATTTACTTAATATTGGATTTCCATCTATCCATTCAAAGATTGATGGTCGATCAATATGCCTACAGATGGAATTTTAGTCATCTACACTAATAAATATAACAAAACTCGAAAATGCACAATACACAATTCCACACTCAGAATCAACTCTCTGTATATAAACATACAAACACATAATTACCTATTGAGGCTCTTCGTCCCTCTCTGGCCTGATTCTTCTAGTTAGAGCCTATGTTTCTAATCTTCCCGTTGGGCTTACAATTCCATCGTGAATCCCTTCAAATCCTCTCTCTCCCTCTCTGTCTCTTCAGAAAAGACAGGAAAATACATGTATGCTCTATCTAATAGTCTCCTTCCACATATGAAGGAATTCCCTATATATTTAGAAATCATATCCTACCCTAACTAATCAATATAACTACATGGATTTATCTCCATGCAGGGAAGATCAACTTGCCACCTATTCTCTCTTTTCCTTAGTATTTGGCAACAATATAACCACTTACATACTTTGAAATTTATAGAAATTAAGTAACCAATTCTTCCTCCAAACTCTCGTTACCCAAAACATGTGATTAGAGCATCACATTGCTGGCTAGTCCTAGATGCTATTGCATCATTAGCCCTAAAAAGTGGCTTAAATCTTGTAGTCTATGGGATAGAATTTGATGAAAAAGACTGCAATCTCTCCCTTGTAGGAATTGTGGGAGCTGTTATGCCCCTATACCAATAGGTGTCATATATCATGATTGACTTGTTTAGTTTTGTAATATGTTCATATCTTTACTTGTTGCAAAGGTTTTCCATATTTGTAAAATATAAAAAAATAAAAATTTTAAAAATGTAAAGAGGGTATACCCGAAAAGAAAAATCAAAGGGTGAAAATAAATAAAAAGAGGTCAAAAAAATGAAAGAAAATGAACCCCAACAAACAGAAAAGACCATGAAAGTGTGCAAGTCTAAATGCCACTGTTTTTTACTTTTGTATAATAAAAAATTATGTGTAGCTTGTTACCTATGCCACAATTCATGAATAGTCAAATAGTTTAAACTTGACTAGTTTATTTTTCAATTTCATGTTGTAGAAATAGAGAATAAAGATCTGAACAAACAGTTTAATCTTGGCAGATAAGTAGATAGGTATAGTGGAAAAAGGAGCTCAACAGTTTAATATGAGCCCTTGGATGTAATAAGTGTAGACTTAGATAGGTATCACCATGTAAAAGAATAGAAAGTTTGATAAGGGTTTGCTAGTCTAAGTGCACCCTAACAAAGAAGTAAAAATGCTAGCTTAAGTAGGTAGGGTAAGTAGATGATGGTTATAGAATAATATGTGGTGGATGATAAGTCTAAATGTGTAAATATTTTACTTTCATCACAAGGCAAAGGCATGTATCATAAGGAAAGCACATCAGGCAAGAAAAGTAAAAGAATAATTAACTTCCTTACTCATTTCCCCTAAAATTTTCACTATTTTCCCCTCAGTTGCAAAGTATCTATCAAGTTAGAGGGGCTCAGAGCATTTCTCTGACTTTTGGAGGGACCGGACCCTTGACCCAATAATCTATAATACCTTAAGCAGTTAAGACCATTCATCAATAATCACACCCCTTCATAAGTTATTCATTTCCCTAATAAATCTTTTCCGAAGTAAAATCCTATTTTACTTAGGAAAAATAAAGCACTTTCCATAAAAAACCCTCATGTTCACTTAGCCTAAGTTTTAAATATACACATGAAAATGTTTTAAACTTAGCGCGCACTTCACAAAATCATATTAACCACTAATTTATGTTATTATATAGTTCCCTTATAAACATTACCCATTCTCGTATTATTATAAATATGCAAAATCCCCAAATTCTTATATATTCCGCCCCTTGGTTAAATATAACCATAATACAGTCAATAAACGAGATTAATTAGCTAATCCATAGTTAATTAAGAGCTCGATCCCTCGCCATGTTAATAAGATAATTAATTAACCCCCACGATTAATTAATAACTTCTTCGACCAATCACATCACTCTCGATGTAATTAAAAACCTTTAATTATGATTGTTTCACCCTCCATTAAACTTTCACCACCTCACCTCCCCGATAGCCGTTCAATCAAGCCTGCAGATTCGAAAATTGTCACACATATCACACAACCCTTCGTGGTCGACCTTTAGTGCGCGATGGCGAGTGGTTTTCTAAATAGTGCCATCACCACGTGTCAATCATCGTGTGGAATTGCGTGGACGCACCCAAATATCGCCTCCCCTCCACTAGCTGTGTGATAAAAACCGCTTACCACCTTCCTCTACCAACAAAACGTCAGATCATTCTCCCGTTGATGCCACCTATCCAAATCCCGAAGCTGCCAAAAGTTAACTTTGCATAAAAAACAAATTTAATCAGTCTTTCGTCCTTATTTCTAAAAAGCACATGCATGCAACAACCTGAACATTGAAGTCAACTAGCTCGTACACCCAACTGTCAACCAACCTCAAAATTGCAGTTTGATGTCGCTCCGAGTCTGCCATTCGCAACCAGTGAACCTGCATTCCATTTCCTGTCACTAAAAATAGGTATTCACCAGTTTCAATCCAGAAACCCTGTAAATGCTTGCTTTCCTCTGTAATTAATCTGAAAGCCAAATTTTAATTATAATTCAGTTGCTGAGTTTGAAATTCAAGACTCCCCATACCCTTTGTTTTCACCAATTTCACATTAAAACCCCATTTTCCTATCTGAATCCATAAGAACCAGAATGGAAACCCCCGTGGCCCTCAATGTAGCACCTATCACTAACCCTCATTGTGATTTAGATTATCTGCCCTTAGCAGATAAATATTTTCAAATAAAATACCTGGATACTGATAAAGACCACATGAAAGTATTTTGCCAATGCCGAGACAATCACATGAATGGCTATGATACCATAGGACTTTGGGAATCAAATCTCTCAATGTACTTTCTCCCCTCTGTGTGCATTTTCCCTGACATTATCCATCAGTGCCATGCCAACTATGATCCCAATCTCAGAGTAATAATGTCCCACAATCAAACTATTCTCTTCAGAATTATTGCAGACTCAATCAATGAGATGCTTCAGTTTCAGCCCAGTCAAGCCCTCACCCCCATTTCCCTTGGAGATTTTCTAGAAAAATTATATAAATTGTCCCAATTTGAACTCAGTTGCCTTTGCCAGACTTTTGTGAATAAGGATCATCAACCCAAAAATCCCCCTCCTTATTTGGCAGTTTTCTTCACAGAGACAGGAAAATCTATAGTTGATATGATAGCTACATTCGTGGGATTCAATACTAGTGAGTATGTAGATGAATTGACCCTAGTTTTGATGTCCATTTTTACCCTTGGTCAGCCTCCTGCTATCAAGTACAACTATACTGTATTCATTGCTGAGAAAATCCATGATCAGTTCATGAGGCTGCAGAGTGAAAAAGTATTCAAGTATTCCACATTCATATATCACCTTATCCTTTACTATCAGTTTAACAAGTTCCCATTTTTTGTGAATAAACTTGATACAAAGGTTAATCCCAGGTCAGTCATCTTTTGGACTTCTATCTTCCACCATTCATTTGCTTGTCCTTATTCATACAATGAATTCATTGACCCGTTTTTCCACCCAGTGACCACCATGTTGACAAGAAATCCTCCTCCTAGGATTAGTGATGAAATCAAAAGAATCCTTCAACCATCCAAACAATACAAAGTAGGTGACTGGTACTTGTATTAGAATCACACAGAGATTATAATATATGGTTGTGAGCTTCCTCTATTCAAACTACCAAAATATGTTCCTATGAGGTTGTTTGCATTGGAGTTGTTAGGGCTCAAATCTACCTTAGGCTGAAATAAGGTGAAACTCAAGGCCACATCAAACCACGCTCAGCCTCATAGCTAGCCCTATGAGGACAGGAGAGGGCTCTCTCTGGGTCAATCTCGGCAAAAGATAATCAACTAGGCCCGAGATGACTGAATTGATGACTAATTTTAGGCTAGGTATTAAGTACAAAGAGTTTAGAATTGATTTTTGAAGGTTTTGTTGAATTCAAGGGAAAGGCAAATTTGGGTTCGGGGATGAGGCACAGTTTTTGCAGAGGTCTACTTGGGGAAATATAGGTGATTGTTTTGATGCCTTAAAGCAAGTGAGATGGTTGGATCAGACTGGTGAGGATCTAAGGAGAGCAGGGGAGTCTCAAGGATTCTCCTTAAACTGAAGAAAACATAGAAAATTAAACAAATTTAAAGGCAGAGCATAGCAAGTTCATGGATTCTACCTTAACACTTCATTTGTTTAATTACAGAAGATTAAGTAAAGAAAATGGTACACATACACAACTTACAAGTACTGAGAGAAACACACCATCAACACATAAAGCCACATGAATCCCAAATAGTGCTGCAAAACCCTGGTCTTTCCTTTGCCAAAATGCAAATAAGATATGTACAATATAGTCTCAAGCTATTCCCAAGAGTCCAACCTCTCCTACTGAATGAAAATTTACATATATATACCAAGATATCCTCATTCCTTAACCTCTAGGGGTCGACCTCCTCCTTCTAGGAGCAGTTTGAACAAATTCTAAACATGGATCAGGAATCTAGATGACCAAACAACCTGCCTCTAAAAAGAAGGAAACTGATTCATTACATTAATTTCTTGCTAATTTGTGAATGAATCATCTAGAAGAAGGTAGATAAGTGCCATATTACCTTACATACATCAAATTACATCATGTTGGGTCAAAAATTACATCAAAGAGTGAAACTGGTGAAAACTAGCCGAATCCCTGAGCTGAAGGTGAAAAACTGGGCCAAAAACTGTATGTGTAGTGCCCTTGATCCCTATGCATAGCACACATTTGATCCTGTTTTGGGGGCACTTCCTGACATCCAAATTGTGCTCATGATAGCGCGTTGGAAATATCTGGATGTCTAATTTCCAACCCAAGTGGAATTTTCCGATTTGGAGCTCATTTGCCCCCTCAAAACTGAATTCTCCCAGAGGTACTCCCTGCTGTTGGAAAAGGTGGTAGCAAGGTGGTTTTCATGATGGTTTTGGACATTTTGACCATCCAGATCTCAATGAAATGCTTCGGCAATGGCTGAACATGTGTATTTCTTCATGATAAATCCAAAACTACAAGCCATTTGTCATTTGGACCTCCCAATCTTCAGGGAAGCGCGCTGCATGCTACGCGTAGAGACAAAAAACCTGTTTCAGAAGCCAAAAATTTTGAAACGATAAAATTTTCTCTGAATTTGCCCAAATTCAGAGTGAAGACCCTCCATCATGTATCATGCCCAACTAACGAACCCTCGGCCAAAACTCGAAGTGGATCGGGCCTTTTCCGTCGTTTTAGCGCTTTGCTCAAACACCTCTTAAGGATCTTCGTTTTCACTTTGCAAACATGCATGCGAGCCCAATAGTGCATTTTCATATGACGAAGCATGTCCTTGTCTCTTTTTGTCTTCACCAATAAATTCTCCAAATGAGTGTTTACCCAGATGAGCATTGATTCTCGATCAATAGGTGTCAAATCACCGGGTCTCCTTCGGGCCAATTCTCGGTCTTCCCGGATCTTCCGCAGCTCATAAAGTTCATGCTCATCTTCCAGCTGTTTGTTGCGCTGCTCCAAGTAATTGATCACCCATTTAGCCATCTGCAATTTCTTTTGCATCGACTCATTCTCGGCCCTTTGCTCTCAGATGATCTCCTTTAGCTCCGAGTTAGGAGAGATAGCATCAACATCAATGATACCCATGTCCTGACCTCCTGAAGGACCTTCATCAACCATGGGTCTCTTGCCCTTATCCTGAATCTGTACCAGTACTGAAGACGGAGGCGAGACCCCTTCCACATGATGTGGAGATAATACTCGCTATGCTAGTGATGTCAACGAGACCCCTTCCACTCCAGGTGGAGATAGTACTCGTCGTGCAGATGCAAATAAGGCCCTGTGGCCTCGCTGATATGTCACATATGCTGGAGCATCGACATGCTCAGTCTCAGGAATGTCAAACTGCTGTGAAGGCCCTCCCTCACCATGAACTATCTCTGGAGGTGGCTGAGGCACTGTGAATCTCTAAGATGTTTACCACCTTTGCCACCTCTGCGAGGCCTTTGTGGCACATTCCCCTCTGTTGTGGAATCACTGTCCTTTTCCTGCTCATACACTGACTCTGTATCTGACATGACTTTGAAAACACAATAACTGCAATAGGAGGACTGCAATATGTATGTTGTAGGTGTGGTGAAATCCCAATTTCAATACATACTCAAAAAACCAACTGAAGCATCATAAGAGTTATGCCATAATGGACATTCTGTTTGGTGTATTTGGGCATAAAACAATCACAAAGACAGTTTGACAAATGGACAAGGGTATGAAGTGTTGTTGGCTCAAAGCTTTCAAATGGGCATGGAGCTATGTTTCACCAAGGAAAGGCAGAGAAATCTTCACCAATTACCCATATTTCCTTTAATACCCTTTAAAAAAAAAATTGATAGGAGCCTAGGGTTTCATTTGATTTCTTACACCCAACACATCACCTCCTCTCTTCAAACACACTATAAACAATATTCAAATTGATTGAATCAGTCAAAGAACACCTACTTGCAGCTTTGGAGGCGATTAGACACGATCTGGGCGCATAAATATGGTGTTGGAATGAGTGCGTAGCACACAGTTTCAATGCATAGCGCACGGCCTGATGCATAGCACCTATGTATTTTTACAAAGGCCGCGCTCACCCAACGCGTAGCGCACTGCCCAGTGCGTAGCGAACAGTTTCAATGCGTAGCGCGCACCCAGCTACATAGTGCATTTTGCAGGAGGCGTTTGGAGGCCTTCCCGGTGTCCAAATCAGGCACAGGATAGCTCGGTGGAAATTTCTTTGAGTCTACTTTCCAGCCCAACTAGAATGTTTCAATTTGGAGTTAATTTTCCTTGTCAAAAATCAAATCTCCCAAGACTGGTCAAAATGTGCCAAATGAGGCTGCCTCAAGGCAGAGTGCTATTGCAGTCAAGTTTTGCATGCCTTCCTCAACTCCAAATTGAGCGCATGATAGCTCATTGGAAATATATTTGTGTCTAGTTATCATTTGACTCATCAAAAAGGTAATTTGGCCAACCATGCTAGGAGAAATCTTGATTTTCCCAAGGTCACTTAAGAGGTGCATTCAATTCTCCTGAGGCAACGGTATTTTTGACATTTCTCTAAAACCATGATACCTGTGTAAAACGTGAGGGAGGTTTTTCTTCTTTGGCATGTTGTGGACAAAAACCTCTCTCTCGTTTCCAAAATTCATCTTTTATTTCTCTGAAACATCTTTTGAGTGAAACTTATCCCGATGTGTGAAACAAGCGATTTTGTCGAAATGAAGCGAAATGAAGGGGATAAGGGGCTTCTAAATTCTTGGGGAAATTTTGGAAGGTAGGGAGGGATGTTAGGAACCAGGGGAAGGTGGAATCTTAGAGATTGAGTGAGGGGAAGAGGTCCAAAAGGGCAAAACACAGGCCTAGCCTAGAAAATTGCCAAGTTGTGGCAAGAAACTAGGTTTTGTGCTAAAATGAGGAATTTGGGGGATCTCAGTAATGGGAAGTGTTTAATAAGGTACATGAAGGATAGGGGAAGGTGTATGAACATCTGGATACAAGTTTTGCTAATGATCCAAGAGAAATTACCTCCAAAACCCTAGGAGAGGGAAATGGACCTTACCAAGGCACAACTGAAGCATGAATACGCTGTAAAATGACCCAATGGAACTTGACATGATGATAAAAAACTTATGAATGATGATAGACTCAGCTGAATAGTGACATAGACTGACATTTGAGCAACTTTGAAAAGAGTGAAAGCAAACCCTAGACCTAATGCCTAGTGACCAAATTTTTCTTGAAGATTCTTTGAAATGACAAAATTGACCTTGACACCTTAAAATCACTTTGTAAGAGCATGTTTGATCACTGAAGAAAGGCTGCAAAGACTAACACTAACAGGAGTATTATAAACAAATGATAAAATTTGATCAGATTCACTTTACCAGGGCCAAGAAGAAAGCATAGTTGAGAATTAAGGATCACCTAGGCCCATTTGTCTGCAACAATAGAGAAGCATGCAAAGCAGCAGAAGAAATCCTAGAACACATGAAATTAAATAAAGTTTTCGGTTGGAGATATGACCCACATAGTGTCATTTGTGATAGGAAAATGAAAAATAAGTTATCACCGTATTTTCATCATAGAATCCCTGAAATAGAGAAATATGCTAATATGGATGAATGGAGGGAAGGAACTCTTGTTGAGATTGATAATGATCAGGTCAATATAGATAATTGATGAAAGGCCTAGAAAAGAGACTTGACCTGAACACTTTTGAACAGGTACTAGATGGGACTTCTCAGAAGCCAACACCAGGAACTAGTGCTTCTGTAGCAGATACTTCTCAAAGGCACTCACAGGAAACTAGTGCACCCCTTGCAGAACCATCATAGGGAAAAGAATAGGGAACCAGTACTCCAGCATTAGGGCAATCAGACATGTCAAAGCAACCTAAAATCTCTGAAGAACGGGCTCAACCACAGATCCAACTCAAATTAATATGGGAGATCCCTCAGTTTTGCAAACTCCTCTGAATAAGGAAAAGAGCTTAAAAAGAGACTGGGAAGTAGCTACCCCTACCAGTGGTCCTTTAGACCAGCTTGGTGCTAAGAGGAACAGGGTAAATACACATCCAGAAGAAGAATTTTTTGAAGAAACAATAGGGAGTTTGAGGAAACAAGGTTGAGACAGTCTGCATACTTTCCCAGTAGGTGAGACACCTTCTAGTTCACAAAGACAAGAGCTTAAAAGACAGCAAAGTACTGAGGTTTCATCCTTCAGGTTTTCAACCAACAAGATCTTAGAAATCAAAAAACAATTCAAGGAGATAAAGGCCAAAAATGAACAGTTAAAGGCCCAAGCCTACACACAATACTTAAAGATGGATCCTACCAATCAAACTAGGTTAATGTCAGCCTATGACATCAAGGAAGGCAAAATGCAGATGAGATTTTTAACACCTAAATTACAGCAGCCCAAATCACTTACAGACTACCTCAAAACTGATTTTGAGGTCTTGGACAAGGATATTCACCCCATAGATCAAATAGAATTGCATAAACAAACAGGGGAATGGTTTATTCAACATTGACAAGCAAAGCCATGATGGCACATAGATTGGAGAATTCACTGAACAACACCACTGCTCAATTGTAGTTGGAAAGAGCCTCCTTGCAGGCAAAGGACAACAGAATTAAATCACTGGAGGATTTGATTATTGGATTGGGCCATAACCCAAAGGATGTCAAAGTTGCAAAGGACTTAATAAAGAAGAAAAATGAAGATATAGTTTCCTTGAGAAAGCAGTTGAAATTGCCACCCCTTATGCATCCACAGACTGCTAAAGTAATTGAAAAGAAGAACGAAGAAGAGCTTATGGACTTGGTCCTCAAGCTAAATAAGCAATTAAGGGAGACAGAGCAAGAATTATAAAAAGCACTATAAAGCAGGAAGAGTGAGTCGACCTCTCAGCCTCAAAATGTAGTACCAGTGGTTTCTACAGTAGTCCCTTCAACATTGGCAACTGCTCTAGCACCAAATTTACCTTTGTCCACAACTAAAACTATTAGAGTGACAGGAACATGCACAGGTACAGCATAGGTAGGAACTTCCAGTCAAAGCAAAGAAGAGTTAATCAAATCCATGGAGGAAATGAAACTCCAAGTTTCTGAATTGCAAAAGGTAAAGGAGAAATTCGTTACTTTAGAACAGAAGTATGATGTGTCAAAAATCAATTTTGCTGAAGAAATGAGAAAAAACAAAGGCTTGGCTCAACAATTAAAAACGCTAGAAAAGGATCTCACATTTGAAAATCTTTTAACAGATATGAAGAAAATATTATGGACCAACATCACTCAATCAATCAATGATGTTTGGTCATCAATCCATATCATTTTTGAACAGATTGTTTTAGTCAAAGTTTCTCTTCAAGAGATTGAAAAAACCAAGGAAGAGCTAGGAGGAAAGCCTGAAGAAGCTATTAGGCTAATAAGCTTTCTGAACAACAGAAACATGCATCAATTGGAACAACTGAATATTCAGGATAGAACTAGAACCATCCTAGAAATCAAGAAAGTCTTAACCAAAAGGACTCTAATGTAGAACCTGGAAAGAAAATGTCAGAACATGCAAGAAGATATATATGAATTTATGGAAAAGTTTAACATCTTACAGAGTAAAGGATTTCCAAGTCCTTTAGTCATCAATGATAAGTTAATGAGGCATAAGGATTATGTTGACAAATTGGATTAGTATGCAAACAAACAAGCTAGTTTCTCTGCTAGTTCATCTGCACCCAAAGCATTTCCTAAAGGAAGAGTTCTCTATGATAGTCTGGAGAACCTCTTTTATGTTGAGCATGAATTGAAACACTTGTTTCCAGTACAACCAAATTTTGTAAAATACACATAAGCTGATGAAATCTTCAGAAAACTAATAAGGACCATTATACCAAGGGATGATTGGTGGGCTGATATGACAGACATTTTATGATTTACTTTGGTAAAATGTAATTGAAGTATTTACCATAGTCAATTTTGGTAAAAGAAGGTGAATGAAGGTAAAGAAGATAAAGAGTATCAGTCACAGAGTAAAGAGTATCAGTGAAAATATGAAAACAATCAGCCAGCACAAAATTACAAGCAAGACAACAAGATGCACAATCATAGGGCCTTCCTCCAGCTCTTTCAACAAAAACAGGGACAACAACCAAGCAGTTCACTTTCAGTTTCTATTTTCGAGACCATCTGTCTCTATATTCATGTAAAATATATTTAGTTTCCTATAATATATATCTCTCACTTAGAATATATTTATTTGTAGTTTTTGTACAAATACTTCCCCATTCGAAGTACTGTGGGTGGATTCTAAGACATTTCTGTAGACTCTTTATTTTGGAATAGAATTGATGTTGAACAACTATTGTATGGCTGGCTGGAAAAAGTAATAAAGCAAAGGACTTTTACAGGATTCATGTGTCAAATGAGGGACAAATAAATATTCTATATATTATGTTTTTGTTGTTTTCTGGTTTAAATATTTCACATGTGTTTCATACCTGAATGTTAAACGAAAAAGTATATTTTAGAAAGTGCTTTACTGCATTCTGTCTTTAAAATCATTTATATTCTTAATTTTTTCTTCTAAACTATCATAGGTAGGGAATTCTTAATTGCGCCTTGCTCCTTAGTTTATCACTATGGCCATTTAACAAGAAATTCTTAATTTCTTTTTGTTAGTGATCACCCACTTTCACTTCTCTTGAAATTTATTGAAGGATTCTTAACTGCCATTCCTCCCTTTCAAGACCATTTCACCATTTCAAGTTACCATTTGTCTCTTATTTAGCTATCTTGCCCTATGAAGCCCTCCTTTTTTGAATCAACCTGATCCATTTAAGCCATCTTCAGTTGACTCCATAGCCCAATCGCCTAAGATACTTTGTTCTATCCATCTGCTCCTGAATTCCACCACCAAACAAAATCCATACCCCCCAAGATTTCATAACTAGCCTAATATCTTAAAAACAAAGCTAAATAATAAAGAGAGAGCCCTCTCTGAGTACGTATTGGCTATATTCTGTATTTAAAAGTTGGTTTGTGGTTACTTCGGATTCCTTTCCTTCTTTTGACAACTTCAAGGAAAATCTGAGTGATAACATAGTGGTGACTCCACTGGGGAAGACAATTCCTCTATCAAAATAAATCTTTAAGAAAGTTTAAATCCTAAATTGAAAGGATCTTAATAGAAGTTGTTTTGATATCAATTAATAAAATCAAAAACAAAACCCAAAAACCTGGCTTCAGAAAGGACTCATTACATTAGAGCTAATCCTAATCGCAATCCACCACAAGTGTTTGAGAACCCCAATCTAATCCCTAGAATTCTTAGGAGACAAGAAAGTTCTGTTCGTCCTCGACCCACCTTCAGATCCTCATCTTATCCTGTTAGGTGGATTTATATTGAAGACCAACCCTTTGATGAATACTTTGAAACCTCTTTGTTTAGGACTTCATCTGATTCCGAATTAGTTGACCTAGTCCAAGACCCAAAGTTCATTCGAGAACTAGAGCTCCAAACAACCAATTTTTCAATTGATGGATATTTACAGAACTCATCACAATCTGATCTTACCACTGAAAGGAACACCTAATCCATTTGTAATCACTATTGCTTCTGTTAACTCATCATCATTCCCTCATACATCTCAACCTCAAACCACTCCACATCAGACCATCCCCTCTAGCTCTCCATCCACAACTCAAACATCCATTGTTATTCCAACCCTAGCTTTTGTTCCACCATTACCTATAGCAATGGAAAATTGATATGCCCCCCTGGTACTACCAACAAACTTAGGTGCCATGCCCCAGGATTACCAAAGTAAGATCACTACTTTTTATGGCACTAGTACCTACACATCCCAACAACACACCAAGAAGATGACTGATTATTTTGAAATTTATGAAATAGACATTGATGATGTATAAATGAGAATATTCGTTCAAAGTTTATCTGGGGAAGTCAAAACCTAGTTCATAGGTTTAGCAACAAATAGTATAGACAACCTAGCAACTCTCTATCAACAATTCCTGAACAGATGGGAGAAAAAGAAAGACCCTCTTCAGATTCTGTCTAAATACGAAAACCTAAAGAGAGGAACACAAGAAACTGTGTAGGATTATTGCACTAGATTCAACCTTCCAAAGGGAAATGGACATTGCCTTTGCCAAAGAAATTCATGATTTTCTTGTTATATATCTGGATGATCTAACTATTTTTTCTAAATCAAATCAACAACACTTAGACCATCTCAGGCAAGTCTTTTTGAAATGCAGAAAATATGGCATTTCTTTGAATCCAAAGAAGTCCTTGTTTGGTCTAGAGGAGGGTAAAATTTTAGGTCATATCATTTCCAAAGATGGCATTCGAATTGACCCTTCTAGGATCGAATTTATTCTACAGATACCTCATCCAAGAAGTCTTAAAGAACTTCAAGATTTCTTAGGGAAGATAAAATTTGTAAGCAGATTCATTTCTAACATAGCTGAACTCATTAGATTACTGAATAACATGCTAAAAAAGGATTCGAGTATCAAATGGACAGTAGAGGCCAAGAAATCATTTGAAGAAATCAAAATGGCCTTAACCAGAACACTGGTCCTGACCAGTCCACAATTTGATAGAGACTTCATCATTTTTTATTTTGCATCAAAACACACCATAGTTGTAGTTTTATTGCAAAAGGATGATCAAGGATGTGAAAATCCTATAGCCTTGTTTAGTAAATCACTCAGAGATGCATCATTAAAATACAAAATAATGGAGAAACAAGCTTTTGCACTGGTGAAAGCCATTAAAGACTTCAGAATCTACATATCTCATGTGATAGCTTATGTTCCTAATGCAGTTGTTAAAGACATCCTAACTCAGGATGGAATTGATGGAAAAAGAGGTAAATGGATAGCCACCATATTAGAATATGATATAGAGATAAAACCTACAAAACTAATAAAAGGTCAGAGATTGGCCAAACTTATGGCAGAAACTAATTGTCAAGCCTTGGACATAAATGAATTGGATAATGAGTAGGAGATGATGACTCCACAAATTAGCCAGGCCTTTTTAGACTCACCTTGGTATGCTGATGTAATTTATGTTTTACAAAACCTGCAGGCTCCTCTAGGGTTATCCAGAACCAAGAATAGGTTTTTAAAAATGAAAGCTTCAAAGTTTTGCATCTTAGATAATGCTCTTTTTTGGAAAAATCATGAAGAAATTTTATTGAATTGTTTATTAAAAGATGAAGCTGACAAGGCTCTCCAAGAATTTCATGTAGGAGACTGTGGTGGACATCTCTAGTGGAAGTCAACTACAGATAAAATCCTAAGGGCTGGATTCTATTGGCCAACCTTGTTTGCAGATGTGAAAATATTTGTAACTTCTTGCCATAAATGTCAAATTTTTGATGGAAAAATAAAATTGTTACCTTTACCTCTAAAACCCATTTCCACCATGAAACCTTTTCAACAATGGGGTCTTGACTTCATTGGAAAAATCCATCCACCCTCTTTAGGCCAACACAAATGGATAATCACTGCCACTGACTATTTTACCAAATGGATAGAGGCTTTTCCTTCTAGACAAGCCAATGACATAGTGTTCATAGGTTTCCTAGAGACCAATATATTGTCCAGGTTTGGTTGCCCCACTAAAATCATTACTGATAATGTTGCAGCTTTCAAGTCAAATAAAATGATTAGTTTCTGTAACAAGTATCACATTACACTAGGCCATTCCATAGCCTATTTCCCTCAAGGGAATGGATTGGCATAATCTTCCAAAAAAAGTCTCATTAATAGCATCAAAAAACTACTGGATGAAAACAAGAAAACTTGGAACAAAAAACTGATAAATTCTTTGTGGTCAGACAGGTTTACAACCAAAAAATCCATTGGAAGCAGCCCTTATGAGCTAGCATATAGCATGGAGGTTGTATTCCCTTCATCATTAGGAGTTCCTGTCATGAAAATACTCTAAGAACCTCAAGTGGAACCTAATGATATTCAAAGAAGGATAAACCAAACTATCAATTTACAATAGACCTGGGAGGAGTTGTACCAAAGATCCGAAGTGTTGCAGGAAAAACTTAAGAAGATATTTGACAGAAGAACCAAGGCAGAAGATTTCTACCTTGGAGATAAAGTGTTAAGATGGGATTTCAGAAGAGAGGATAAGGGGAAACATGGGAAGTTTGACTTCCTATGGAAAGCACCTTACATCATCTATGCTTTCAAAGGAAATAATGCATATTTTCTTAAAGACTTAGATGGTACAGAAGCTGAAGAAGGACCAGTTAATGGTCGAATCTTGAAGCATTAATTTGATCCTACTTACTAATGTTACGTTGTTCTTCACAGTACATAGTATATCCTTTATAATGTCATAGTGTTGATTGGACAATAAAGTTTTGGAGTTGAAGCCCGGACAGAAGGCCCTGAGCTTCAGAAATATTACTGTCATACATATAAATAAAGCAGCAAGCAAAAGAAGATTGTAGGGCATAGTGAAAGTCATTATGAGGCCACTGATCTACTGTTCTTGACTTTCCACCAGGGAAAGCCATCCCTAGGTGGAGCCACTGTTATGCCCCTATACCAATAGGTGTCATATATCATGATTTACTTGTTTAGTTTTGTAATATGTTCATACTTTTACTTGTTGCAAAGGTTTTCCATCTTTGTAAAAAGTTAAAAAAAGAAAGAAAGAAAGAAAGTAAAGAGGGTATACCCTAAAAGAAAAATCAAAGGGTGAAAAGAAATAAAAAGAGGTCAAAAAAATGAAAGAAAATGAACTCCAACAAAAAAAAAGACCATGAATGTGCAAATCTAAATGCCACTACTTTTTACTTTTGTATAATAAAATTTGTGTGCAGCTTGTCACCTATGCCACAATTCATAAATAGACAAATAGTTTAAACTTGACTAATTCATTTTTCAATTTCATGTTGTAGAAAAAGAGAATAAAGATCTGACCAATAGTTTAATCTTGGCAAAAGGAGCTGAACAATTTAATTTGAGCCCTTAGATGTAATAAGTGTAGACTTAGATAGGCATCACCATATAAAAGAAAAGAAAGTTTGATAAGGGTTTGCTAGTCTAAGTGCACCCTAATGAAGTAAAAATTCTAGGTTAAGTAGGTAGGGTAAGTAGATGATGGTTGCAGAATAATATGTGGCGAATGATAAGTCTAAATGTGTAAATCTTTTACTTTCATCACAAAGCAAAGGAATGTATCATATGGAAAGCACATCAGGCAAGCAAATCAAAAAATAATTAACTTCCCTACTCATTTCCCCTAAAAATTTCCCTAATTTCTCCTAAGTGCCAAGGTACCTATCAAGTTAGAGGGGCTCAGAGCATTTCTCTTACTTTTGGAGGGACCAGACCTTCAGCTCAATAATCTATAATACCTTAAGCACTTAAGCCCATTCATCAATAATCACACCCCTTCATAAGTTATTCATTTCCCTAACAAATATTTTCCTAAGTAAAATCCTATTTTACTTAGGGAAAATAAAGCACTTTCCATAAAAAACCCTCATGTTCACTTAGCCTAAGTTTTAAATATACACATGAAAATGTTTCAAACTTAGCACGCACTTCAAAAAATCATTTTAACCACTAATTTATGTTATTATATAGTTCCCTTATAAACATTACCCATTCCCGTATTGTTATAAATATGCAAAATCCCCAAATTCTTATATATCCCGCCCCTCGGTTAAATATAATCATAATATAGTCAATAAACGAGATTAATTAGCTAATCTATAGTTAATTAAGAGTCCGATCCCCCACCACGTTAATAAGAGAATTAATTAACCCCCACGGTTAATTAATAACTTCTTCGACCAATCACATTGCTCCCGATGTAATTAAAAACCTTTAATTATGTTGGGCCTGCCCTCTATTAAACTTTCGCCACCTCACCTCCCCGATAGCTGTCTCATCGAGCCCTGCAAATCTAATGGTTGTCGTGCATATAGCACGAACCTCCGTGGTCAACCTTTAGCATGTGATGGCGAGCGGTTTTCTGAAAAGTGCCATCTCCACGTGTCAATCATCGTGTGGAATCGCGCCATCACGCCCAAATACCACCTCCCCTCCACTAAAGGTGTGATAAAAACTGCTTACCACCTCCCTCTACTGACAAAAAGTTAAATCATTCTCTTGCTGACGCCACCTATCCAAATCCCAAACCCGCCAAAACTTGACTTTGCATAAAAAACAAAGTTAATCAGTCTTTCATCCTTATTTTCTAAAAACACATGCATGCAGCAACCTGAACATTGAAGTTGACCAGCGCGTACACCCAACCGTCAACCAACCTCAAACTTGCATTTTGACATCACTCCGAGTCCGCCATTCACACCTAGTGAACCTACATTCCATTGCATGTCACTAAAAACAAGTATTTACTAGTTTCCATCCATAAACCCTGTAAATGCTTTCTTTCCTCTATAGTTAATCTGAAGACCCAAATTTAATTATAATTTAGTTGCTGAATTTGAAATTCAAGACTCCCCGGACCCTCTGTTTTCACCAATTTCACATAAAAATCCCAGTTTCCTATCTGGATCCACAAGAACTAGAATGGAAACCCCCGTGGCCCTCAATGTAGCACCTATCACTACCCCTCACAATGATTTAGATTATCTGCCCTTAGCAGATAAAGATTTTCAAATAAAAAACTTGGATACTGATAAAGACCACCTGAAAGTATTTTTCCAATGCCGAGACAATCACATGAATGGCTATGATACCATCGGACTTTGGGAATCAAATCTCCCAATGTACTTTCTCCCCTCTGTGTGCATTTTCCATGACATTATCCATCAGTGTCATGCCAATTATGATCCCAATCTCAGAGCAGTAATGTCCCCCAATCAAACTATTCTCTTCAGAATTACTGCAGACTCAATCAATGAGATACCTTAGTTTCCACCCAGTCAAGCACTCACTCCCATTTCCGTTGGATATTTGCTAGAAAAATCATCTAAACTGTCTTAATCTGAACTCAGTCACCTTTGCCAGAATTTTGTGGATAAGCATCATCAACCCAAAAATTCCCCTCCTTATTTGGCAGTTTTCTTCACAGAGATAGGAAAAACTATAGTTGATATGATAGCTACAGCCATGGGATTCAATTCTAGTGAGTATGTAGATGAATTGACCCTAGTTTTGATGTCCATTTTTACCCCTGTTCAACCTCCTGCTATCAAGTACAAATATGTTGTATTCATTGCTGCGAAAATCCATGACCAGTTCATGAGGCTGGAGAATGAAAAGGTATTCAAGTATTCCACATTCATATATCACCTTATCCTTTACTATCAGTCTGATAAGTTCCCATTTTCTGTGAATAAACTTGATACAAAGGGTAATCCCAGGTCAATCATCTTTTGGACTTCTATCTTCCACCATTCATTTGCTTGTCCTTATTCATACAATGAATTCATTGACCGGTTTGTCCACCCAGTGACCACCATGCGGATAGGAAATCCTCCTCCTAGGATTAGTGATGAAATCAATAGAATACTTCAGCTATCTAAACAGTACAAGGTAGGTGACTGGTACTTGTACCATAATCACACAGAGATCAGAATATATGGTTGTGAGCTTCCTCCATTCAAACTACCAAAATATGTTCCTATGAGGTTGTTTGCATTTGAGTATTATAGACAAATGATAAACTCTGATCAGGTTCACTTTACCAGGGCCAAGAATAAAGCACAGTTGAGAATTAAGGATCACCTAGGCCCATTTGTCTACAACAATAGAGAAGCAGGCAAAGCAGCAGAAGAAATCCTAGAACATATGAAATTAAATAAAAATTTAAGTTGGAGATATGACCCACACAATTTCATTTGTGATAGGAGAATGAAAAATAAGTTATCACCACATTTTCATCATAAAATCCCTGAAATAGAGCAATATGCTAATATGGATGAACGGAGGGAAGGAACTCTTGTTGAGATGGACAGTGATCAGGTCATTGTAGATAATGTGATGAAAGACCTAGAAAAGAGACTTGACCTGGACTCTTTTGAATAGGTACCAGTTGGTACTTCTCAGAAGCCAACACCAGGAACTAGTGCCTCTATAGCAGATACTTCTCAAAGGCACTCACAGGAAACTAGTGCACCCCTTGTAGAACCATCACAAGGAAAAGAACAAGGAACCAGAACTCTAGCATAAGGGCAATCAGATATGTCAAAGCAGCCCGAAATCTCTGAAAAACAGGCTCAACCACAGACCCATCTAGCTCAAGTTAATATGGGAGATCCCCTAGTTTTGCAAACTCCTCTGAATAAGGAACATAGCTTAAAAAAATACAAGGAAGTAGCTACCCCTGCCAGTGGTCCTCAAGACCAGCTTGGTTCTAAGAGGCACAGGGTAAATCCACATTCAGAAGAAGGATTTTTTGAAGAAACAATAGGGAGTTTGAGGAAAGAAGGTGGAGACAGTTTGCATACTTTCCAAGTTGGTGGGACACCTTTTAGTTCATAAAGGCAGGAGCCTTAAAGATAGCAAAGTACTGAAGTTCCAACCTTCAGGTCTTCATATAAAAAGACCTTAGACATCAAAGAAAAATTCAAGGAGATAAAGGCCAAAAATGAATATTTAAAGGCCCAAGCCTACACACAATACTTAAATATGGCTCCCACCAATCAAACTAGGTTGATGTTATCATATGACATCAAGGAAGGAAAACTGCAGATGAGCTTTTTAAAGCCTCAAGTACAATGACCCAAATCACTTACAGACTACCTCAAAACTAATTTTGAGGTCTTGGCCAAGGATATTCACCCCATAGATCAAATAGAGTTGCATAAGCAAACGAGGGAAATGGTTTATTCAACATTGACAAGCAAATCCATGATGGCACACAGATTGGAGAATTCACTGAACAACACCATTTCTCAATTGCAGTTGAAAAGAGCCTCCTCACAGACAGAGGACAACAAAATCAAATCAATGGAGGATTTGATTATTGGATTGGGGCATAACCCAAAGGATGTCAAAGCTGCAGAGGCCTTAATAAAGAAGAAAAATGAAGATATAGTTGCCTTGAGAAAGCAGTTGAAATTGCCACCTCTTATGCATCCACAGACTGCTGAAGTAATTGAAAAGAAGAATGAAGAAGAGCTTATGGACTTGGTCCTCAAGCTAAATGAGCAATTAAGGGAGACCGAGTAGGAATTAGAAAAAACACTATAAAGTAGGAAGAGTGAGTCGACCTCTCAGCCTCAAAATGTAGTACTAGTGGTTTCTACAACAGTCCCTTCAACACTGGCAAATGCTCTAGCACCAAATGTCCCTTTGGCCATAGATGAAACTATTGGAGTGATAGGAACAGGCACAGGTACAACACAGGTAGGAAATTCCAATCAAAGCACAGAAGATTTAATCAAATCCATGGAGGAAATGAAACTGCAAGTTTCTAAATTGCAAAAGGTAAACGAGAAATTCGTTACTTTATAACAGAAGTATGATCTATCAAAAATCAATTTTGCTGAAGAAGTGAGAAAAAACAAAGGCTTGGCTCAACAAGTAAAAATACTGGAAAACGATCTCACATTTGAAACGCCTTTAACAGATATCAAGAAAATATTATGGACCAACATCACTCAATCAATCAATGATGGTTGATTATCAATCCAAATCATTTTTGAACAGATTGACTTAGTCAAAGTTGCTTTTCAAGAGATCAAAAAAACCAAGGAATAGCTAGGAGGAAAGGCTGAAGAAGCTATCAGGCTAATAAACTTTCTGAACAGAAGAAATAGGCATTAATTGGAACAGTTGAATATTGATGATAGAACTCGAACCATCCTAGAAATCAAGAAAGTCTTGACCAAAAGGACTCTAATGCAAAACCTAGAAAGAAAATGTCAGAACATGCAAGAAGACATAGATGAATTTATGGAAAAGTTTCGCATCTTACAGAGTAAAGAACTTCCAAGTCCTTTAGTCATCAATGATAATTTAATGAGGCATGAGAATTATGTTGACAAATTGGATTAGTATGCAAACAACCAAGCCAGTTCCTCTGCTAGTTCATATGCACCCAAAGCATTACCTACAGGTAGAGTTCTCTGTGATAGTCTGGAGAACCTCTTTTATGTTGAGCATGAATTGAAACACTTGTTTCCAGTACAGCCAAATTTTTTTAAATACACAGAAGGTGATGAAATTTTCAGAAAACTAATAAGGACCAAGATACCAAGGGATGATTGGCGGACTGATATGATATACATTTTATTATTTACCTTGGTAAAAAGTAAATTGAAGTATTTACCATAGTCAATTTTGGTAAAAGAAGGTGAACGAAGGTAAATAAGATAAAGAGTATCAGTCATAGGTTAAAGAGTATCAGTGAAAAGATGAAAACAATCAGCCAGCACAAAATTACGAGTAAGATAGGAAGATGCACAATCATAGGGCTTGCCTCTAGCTCTTTCAACAAAAACAGGGACAACAACAAAGCAGTTCACTTTTAGTTTCTATTTTGGAGACCATCTGTCTCTATATTCATGTAAAATATAATTAGTTTCCTAAAATATATCTCTCTCAGTTAGGAGATATTTTTTTGTAAATTTTGTATAAGTACTTCCCCATTCAAAGTATTGTGGGTGGATTCTGAGACATCTCTGTAGACTCTTTATTTTGGAATAGAAGTGTTGTTGAACAACTATTGTATGGCTGGCTAGAAAAATTAATAAAGCAAAGGACTTTTACAGGATTCGTGTGTCAAATGAGGGACAAATAATTATTTTATATCTTATGTTTTTATTGTTTCTAGTTTAAACATTTCACATGTGTTTCATATTTGAATGTTAAACGAAAAAGTATATTTCAGAAAGTGATTTTCTGCATTCTATCTTTAAAATCATTTAAATTCTTAATGTTTTTTTCTAAGCTATCATATGTAGGGAATTCTTAATTGCTCCTTGCTTCTTAGTTTATCACTGTGGCCATTTAACAAGAAATTCTTAATTGCTTTTTGTTAGTGATCACCCACTTTCCCTTCTCTTGAAATTTGTTGAAGGATTCTTAACTGCTCTTCCTCCTTTTCAAGACCATTTCACCATTTCAAGTTACCATTTGTCTCTTATGTAGCTATCTTTCCTTGTGAAGCCCTCCTTTGTTGAATCAACCCGATTTAGTTAAGCCATCTTCAGTTGACTCCATAGCCCAATGGCCTGAGATACTTTGTTCTATCCATCTGCTCTTGAATTCCACCACCAAACAAAATCCAAACCCCCCAAGCTTTCATAACTAGCCTAATATCTTAGAAACAAAGCTAAATCATAAAGAGAGAGCCCTCTCTGAGTATAGATTGGCTAGATTATGTACTTCAAAGTTGGTTTCTGGTTACCTCGGACCCCTTTCCTTCTTTTGACAACTTCAAGGAAAATATGAGTGATAATAGGAGTGACTGGAGGGTTTTAGTAGCATGCATGCCTTGTCATGGGAGCGAATGGGGGTTTAATTCATTGAAAGGCTAGGTTAACTCAGGGGTTGGGTACCTAGAGTGGTGGATTAACTCTTATGGGTCCTGTAGCACCTAAGGGAGGTCTGTAAGGTCTTAATTTATATACTCCATTTCCTTAAGGTAATATAAGAGGTTGAGTCTTATCAGAGTGACCCTTAGCTCATGTTTACCCTAGGAAAGCCAGTGAAAGTGGGCAGATATGGGAGGAGGGCATTGCCCCAGAAAAATATAAGTGGAGGATGGAAAACATACTATGGGATTGAAAACAACTGTAAGTTAGTAGATGTTCGACTTTGGGATTAAAAAAAAAAACCCTCTTTGAGATTTTGTTCAACCTTGTTATTTTATATTGATGCAAGGTTTGAGGTTGCATTATATCTAGAGAATCATGGAGGAAGATTGAGTAGATCCAAAAACATTTTTATAACCTACATCTTCAAAATTAAACGATGTACTCCCTACCCTATCCTCCTAATTGAAGATAGAATTTTCCTTATTGGAAGCATGGCTATGAGGAAGTATATCATGTATAAGAAGAATTTATCCGACATGAAAGCTAAGATGTTTCCCAAAAATTCTTCTAACTCTAGTGAAAACTCCAACCTTTGACTCAAGTGATGACGACATAAGGATGTCCAATCTTGGCTAGACCATTGTAGGATAAAGGAGGAGATCATCTTGAATAAGGACAATGCTAAAAATATTACTAGTTCCAATTTTAAGGAGAAGTTAAATGATATAAAATTAGAGGCAATTAGAAAATTAAGGTATTATAAGAAGGTGATCAATCAATGATCATTTCTAAGAAAAAATGAATAATTCTAAGATAAAAACTAATTCTCATGAGCTTTAAAGTGAAATTGGGCATCGATTTACTCACAAAATACCATGAGAAGAAAGAGTCTCTCAAGTGTGTGATACTAAGAGGGTTAAAGATGAAAATAAATTCATCTTGATTTCCCATAGTGAAATCCGTTCTAATTTTCAAAATATTTGTTACACTACCAACCTTCTTGACCTATTAAGGTAGCAAAACAATAGTGACCTGAGAACACTTCTCTTCAAGCATAGAAATAATAGTTAAAAAATAAAATCAATTAATTTCTTACCTTCTTAAAGTCCCAAAAGCCATATTAGTCTTAGTGTATGATAATAATCATCATCATATAAAAGCATATCTTACAAATACATAAACTTAGTTTTTTTTTTTTTTTTACAATAAAGTAATAAATAAGTTTTAGATTTTAAAATAAAATATCTTTATAAAACTAAATTTTATATTATTAATAAATAAACACATAAAAAAATATTCAAAATATTATAGAATCAGCAAAAAAAGAAATAGTGATAGGACAGTCTATTTCTTTTATTCTTATTTTAAAATAACTAATATAATAATTGAATGAATTATTTTCCTCTTATAAATTTTATTATTTAAAGAACAAATAGACAAAAGCAAAATTAAATATATTTTGATACTCCATCCAATAGTCCATGGAGGTAAAGTAAATACAAGATTTTATGATATTGAATTCAAAACATCCAGACTTCAAAGGATGGCAAAATGTGCCACATTTAAAATGAAATTGATGGATTAGAAGTAAATGGAGCACATTAATTTTCCAAAACTTGGAAGTAAATTAATCACATTCATTTAAGAAGATTTTGGAAACAATGCTAATACTAAGATGGGGGGTGAATACGTATTAAGGTTAAGTTTAACTTTTATGCATATTTATCTTTAACCATTCAAATTTGGCATCCATTATATGAAAGAAACCATTAAAAAACCATAGAAATAGCCATATCAACCAATACAACCATAGACACCATGAGAAACACAGATATGACACAGAGGTTTAACATCGATACCCTTCCAGGAAAAAACCACAAAAACTTGTTGTTTTTATTGATGTAAAAATAAGAGAATCTACTGTATTACATAAATCTCTTTGTGAGCCACTACTCACATGAAGCACCAAATCCATTTGATTGTCTGTTACCACCCACTAGTAGGAAACACTGACTTGCTCCTTTTGCAAACAATTGATCAACCTACCAGAGGCACCATCTGAAGCACCCACTTCATGGATTTATTGCAATCACCAACTTGTAGCTCCTTGGATTTATGAAAGAACCAACTTGCAGGAGGAACCAACCCCCAAGCCTTCTCAAACACCCACTGGAGATGGAAGCACAAACTTCCTATACACAGGCTCCAACCCACACTCAAAAGAAACTTTCTGCTCACTATAATTGGAAGCCTTTCTGCCTGTTTTCATCTCTTTGTTCTGCTCAACAACTGTCACTCATCATAGCTCTCTCAGCACTCTGTCCAGAACACACCATCATAATGCTCCTGACCCTCTATTCTTAACAACATATATTTGGTACTTGGCCCCTTATATTCCATAGGCTCTCCTGACATCTCACACAACAACTAAGGCTCTCTTGGGGTCTCTTTCCTCTACATAGGCACTCCCAACATCTTCTTTGCAGCATAGGCTCTCTCAACTTCTCCTCAGCATCACACCCAAACACGAAGCTCTCCATACAACTTACTGAAACAATGTTTCTTTACCCCCCCAGCCTTTCTCTACTGTAATCGTGGGTTTTGTTTCACTCTTGTGATACGATCAATGTTGTATTTGTCCTCCATAAATCTACCACTCATACTACCTGAGTGTACTCCTGCATGAATTCTCCATCCTGTTGTTGCATATCTTTCCAGAATTCTTTTGTTGCATTAAACATGAGAATGGGCACCTAACTGTCCCCATTTTGAGACATAAATCCACAGTCAATCCTGCATAATGAACACTTCCAAAAATTTTGTTGTTCTTTCTATGAACAAATATCCTGTCCTTAAGGCTTTGATCCTTATTCAATTCCCCGTAGTGTGCACGCAAGATTAGGGATGGCTTGTCTCAACACACTGACAAACTCCATTTAAATCATTGTGCACAATCGTGGTCCTTTCTGCCTTGATACAATGATCTCTGCCTCTGTCTCCTATCTATGTTTGTTGCCATTGACTCCATCGACTAACTCCTCTTTAAATCTTTTCGCTGCCGACTCATTCATCTTCCATACACCTATGTGCTGCTATTTTAGAGCCCAATAATTTTGTAACTTTATTCATAGAGACAGGTGTTGTGACTAGCGGATTCATACACCTCTGTATTGGGTTTCTGCAGCCCCTCATATTGTAACTTTATTAAGGCTACATATTACGAAATCTTGAAATTCTGACTGGCCTTTAGCCCTTTTTCTTAGCCCCTTATTTCTTTTACACCATGGGACTGGGTGTTGTGACCAATGGCATGGAACTTAGGTGCTATGCCTCCGGGATCCTACCGGGGGCCTATCTCCTTATGTATTTTCTCTTTTCCCTTGGTTATTTTATCTCATCAACCAAACACCAATCAACATCAGAGTTCCCTATATCAGGTCATTCTTAAAAATTCAATTACGGAGGAGTTACGAAATCTCCAGCCTCTGAAATAACTTTGTGGAATCTCCACAAAACTTAAGTGCTAAGCCTTGCTCCACGCCCTTGGTTCTTTGGGTCTCTATGACCAATTTCCAATAAACATTGAAAGCCCTTGGTATCAAAACTTTTTCAAACAAAGCAACTACAGAGGAGTTATGAAAACTTTGACCTCTGGTATGTACTTTCTAAATGACATCATGCTCTCGTCATCAACTTGATGTGGTGTCTCCTTAGTGGTGGCACGTGTCAGTAGGAGTTTACCCATACGACCACCCAATAATGCTAAATCTAACTGCGATGTATCCTCCGTACTACCACATCATGTTGACATCATCTGCCGTCATTAGCTTGTGAGGGCTAATTAGTTGTTGCCATGTTTCTTGTCAGAGGAGACAGAAGGGGTCCCTTGGTAATTGGTTTTGCAAGCAATTTCTTTGTAATCCCTTCTCCCTGCAACCCTTGACGAATTCAAAATAGTTAAATTTGTAGGGACTTATGAGGTCCTGAAATCCTGATATACTGACCTTTCGATTGATTAAGACTTTGACCTCTCATATTGTGACCTCCCAAATCTCTGACGATCCAAGAATTGACTCCCTGGTATTTTATCAGAACTTTTTCAAAATAATAACTATAGTGAGGTTACAAAATCTTTGTCTTGTAATATTTTGACCTCCCGAAGCTCTGATATTCCTCCAGTTCCAATATTCAACCTGCTTCGATATTCGCCTGGTTCCGAGGTCCCAAAATTTAGTCTCCTCATAAGGACTTAAAGGTCCTTACTTCAGCTATCAATAAATTTTGATCTTGGGACCCTTTCATAGACTTCCACATACTGTTGGTAAGCTATTTTTGAGCACTAACTAACTGGGCTATTTATAAGAGTATCTGAGCTAATCTCTTGAGGTAGAGTCTCCTTTAAAGTATGGGACTCCCAACAACCATAGTCATCATTTAATGACTTCTCCAGTAAGCCTACTACTATTGTGATTCTCTTCCTCAGACAACAACAACCATAGGAATCCCCCTGAGCTTGAAACATCAAGCATATAAATGCTATCATCTACTACTATCACAACTAGCTTAGTGTACATCAATATTATCTTGCCTAACATCATGCTAGCACATACAACTATGCTAATCTAGTTGACATCAATGCCAACACACTTTCTAACTGTTATGCAATTCCCATTGTCCAACTTGAACTCCCAAGATGATTGTTGACATCAATTCCAACACACTTACTTCCACTAGCCAAACAGACAATGCCAACTATCCAATAATATCCGCATTTGGCATTGACGGAAACACCTCTTCAGTTCTCCACATTGATGGCCAATCCTCATGATGCTTCCACACATATCCTTACATGATCCACCAATGGATTTCTCTCCTCCAATTGGTCCATCACAACTTTTCCAATGATTCTCTCCCCCTTTGACATAAATGGAAAAGGGATACAAGCTGCTTCTTCTTCCCAATGAAATCATCAAATGCCAATGACCGAGGGTACAACTATTGTTGTGCATTCTGCACTACATAGTTCTCTTCAAGGATGATAGTTTTTTCTTCTCTATAAATTGGACGTATGTAGTATGATCCCCTTGAACATATATTGCCTCTGATTTGAATGCCTCTAGTTTTTGACAACTTATGGCTACTGACTGAATATTATTTCTTCCCTTCTTTTGTACCTTTCATTTCCTGAGCAATATTTCTTCCCGAGGTCGACAATTTTTGCATGCTACTGCTATCAAAGCATCTCCCCTTGAGCCAATGCTCTCTGATATCCTGCATCTTCTTCCTTACTTCTACATGGGGACTGATCTTGTAGACCTGACTTAACTTTGGCAATCTTCATTCCACACTTCTATTGCAACTCATATTCTTTTCATAACATCCCCCTCAAACCATGGCTAGGTGCACTCCTCCTTTCTCTTTCAATGTTGATACATTTGAAATAAACAAATACATTACTATATTCAGCAAGGGGAGTCGACCATACCTTCAACAAACAGATGCACCTTTATGTTTTTTCTTTCAAGCTTCATGCATCAAACTTATTCGGCCTCCCTTGAGGCAATTCTTGTCCTTTACTAAAGAGAAACGAAGGATCTACTCCCCTTAAGCAGATCGTCCATCTTCTTCCAAACGTTCAATGGTCGATTCCTAACAGGAGAATTACTTTCCATATTCTTCTTTGACCATATTTGGGCTTTCTCTTGGTTGCACATGGCTAAAGGACACTTCTCCTTCAAGTCCTCTTTATTCACCCAAGTCTTCTTGCTACCTTTTTTCCTTACAGAGGTCTCTACTACAAGAGTACAAGGATCATTCTTGTTGGTTTTATTTGGATTTATTCCTCCTCTTTTAATTTTTCTCTTTTGACACTGAGAAATGAAGCCAAACTTGTGTTCCTCTGCTCCACTATTTCTTCTCATCGTCAATGGTCAACTTCCTTCATTTTTTTGCATCATTTGAGAAGTGAGATTTATTTTGTTATTTCTATAGAATTCTACCGCATGCCCAAAGTTTCCACAGTTGTAGCATTCGATATGGCTTAAAAATGGGGAGTAGAAATTACCATATTTTCCAGCATTCTTTTCATGGCCTCTAATTCTCCGATCATGCCTTCTCTTGGCTACTTTGCATATTCCAGGGTTGCTTCTACCCAACACATCTGATTTCTTGCATTCCATCTACAATGCATGGATTTATGTCCAAAATTATTGCAAGAAAAATAGTACCCATAAAAGGGCTTTTGAGAATTGAAGAAAACTTTACCTTGAGGGCTATGTCCTTGAGGGGGAAAGGACCCCTGTTGGTTCATCATATACCTTACATGGTAGTTTGCATTACTACCTTACATTCCTTCTTACCACTTCTTATCTCTCTTTTGATGCTCTCCTTGTTTTTTCTTCTTAGCATACTGTTACTACCTTATCTTCCCTTGCTAATGCTGCCCAAAAACTTCTTTCCCTTTCTTGTTGTTGGAACCTCGAACTGCCTTAACCTAGGAAGTTTAACCTTCAACATTCGCAATCTTGGAGCTTGGATTGTCTTTGAAACCCAAACTAGCTTTGATGAGAGGGGATCTCTACTTAATAAGCATCTCATTCAAAGCCTTTGTGCTCTCCTCAAACTTTTGGTATTGAGACAACTCTTTATTTGAATTTTCTAAGTCATGTCTCAATGAGACTACTTCACTTCGTAGTCTCTCATAGTAGGCTTCTCTATCATTTGGTTTATTGGTCAACATGCCACTCATCCTACTAGCCTCTGCTTGCTGAGCATTAAGATTGACTATTTTTTTGCTCAACTTCTCATTCTCAAGCTCATGCTCATGCAATTTCTATTTTTGCTTGATATTTTCTTCTAATAGCTCCTTGATTTATTTTAGGGAAGATATCAGCTTCTTCCTAAAATATATCCTTTCATCTAGATCCTTTTTTTCACTATCATAGGGGTTGGATGAGCCATCACAGAGATCTACGTCCATATTCGTGCCCATGGAATCTTCCATGGATCTGAGTATCCCTTCTTCATCACTATCGGGGGTACTCTTATTTTCTCCTATAGATGAGCACACCTAAGATCTATATTCTTCCTCTAAGATACCCTCATTGACCATTGCTACAAGTATAGGCCTCTCTTTACAACCACTAGATGTATCTATGTTTATCTTTAGACAAGTTATATGTACATCTAATATCTAAGTGACCTATCTCTTTATAATTATTATAGAACAATAGCTTACCTTCTGAGTCTCATGGCCTCTCATCCAAGTCTTCTTGTTCATCATTCTTGGAGTGAAGATCAACAACTTGCTCATAGCACAAAATGTCTTCAATGTTTTGAGCATATTTCCTCTTATATGCCTTCTCTTTTTTCTTCCTTTTCTTCTTATCACCATCAACTACATGTTCCAGTTCACTACGTGAGCAACAAGGTTCTTCCGTCTTCTCCTGAGCCACATTGAAATCTTTGCCATACAGATGTTGAAATCTATCTAGCATTTCCTTTGTTGTCTCATAGTGCCTTACTTTATCAACATTTTTCTTAGACAACCCATTCATGATGATTTCCTTGGCTTTATATTGAACTCATTCCTTTCTCCATATATCATAGATAGACAAGTGTCTTCATTGACTACCATCAACTAGGCTTCCATTATGATCTTCTAGAGCTCATAGTCTGATCCATTTAAAAATGGATCTTATTATTCTATTAGCCAAATTTATTAGTCATTCTTTCCCTTTGATCTACCTTCTAGCGATTAAGTTATTCCTGAAGGAACCTTTCTCTTATACCAATTGTTAGAAACAATGTTAATACTGAGAGGGGGGGTGAATCAATATTAAGGATAATTTTAACTTTTATGCCTATTTATCTTTACTCATTCAAATTTCACATCCATTAGATGAGAGAAACCATTAACAAACCATAACAAAAACCATATCAACAAACACAATCATACACACCATGGAAAACACAAATATGACATAGAAGTTTAACGTGGAAACCATTATGGGAGAAAAAAACCAAAACTTCATGTTGTTATTGATGTAAAAATAAGAGCACCTACTCTATTACATCAATCTCTTTGTGAGCCACCACTCACAGGAAGCACCAACTCCCTATGATTGTCTTCTAGCACCCACTAGTAGTAAGAACCAACTCCTCCTTTTGCAGACACCTTATCGGCCTACCAAAAGCACCAAATTCATGGATTTGTTGCAAGAAAAAACTTGTAGCTCCTTAGATTTATGCAAGTGCCAACTTGTAGGAGGCACCAACCCCTAAGCCTTCTCAGACACCCACTAGAGATGGAAGCACCAAGTTCCTATATGCAAGCTACAACCTACACTCAAAAGAAATTTTCTGCTCATTGTAATTGGCATCCTCTCTACCTATTTTCAACTCTTTGTTCTCCTCAACGTTTTTTCCCATGCAACATTCTGTCCTTTGCACACTCTGCTGCAAATCACTGTTATGATCAATGGAAGTCACTCATAACAAAGATTTCAGCACTCTATCCACATCACAACATGACACTCCTCTTGGCTCTCTGCTCTCAACAATGTACATTCTGTACTCGACCCCTTCTATTCCAAAGGCTATCTCGGCCACTCATACAACATCTTAGTCTATCTTGGGGTATCTTTCCTCTAAATAGGCACTCTCAGCATCTTCTTTGCAACACAGGATCTCTCGGACTCTCCTCAACAATGTAATCACACATAGATCTCTCCACACAGCTTACTGAAACAATGTTTCTTTACCCCCCCCTTCTCTACTCCAATCCTAGGTTTTGTTTCACTCCTGCACTGTGATCATTGTTGTCTCTGTCCTCCATCACTCTTCCATTCATACTTCCTGTGTGTACTCATGCATGGTTTCTCCATCCTGATGTTTGTGTCTCTTGCATGAATTTTGTCATTGCATTAAACATGAGAATGAACCCCTAAGTTTTCCCATGTTGAGACATGAATCCTTAGTCAATCTTTCAAAATTCCAACAAGGCTCTTGTTCTTTTTGTGAAAAAATATCATGTCCTTGAGGCTCTAATCCTCATTCAACCTCCTATATCATGCACACAAGATCAATGATGTCTTGTGTAATAGATCTGACCTAAAAATATAATGAAAATAGAAAATATACCAAATACTGCAATTAAACCCAAGAGCCAATACAATTGAAAAATAGATCAACTTCACTTTATTAATCAAAACCCTTAAGGTAGGGTAGCACCATACAATCACTCCTTAAGGAAGGAGAACACTCCAAAAGCCATATGCTTGTCTATACAACAATCCTTGACATCTCTCCATGGGGGAGTCTCTAGCCTCTATATAGGCCTCATACATACAATACCATGGGCCATTACCATGGTTCTCTCAATATCATATATCTAATACAATGGGCTTATTACATTATTGCTAACTAATTGTGGTCCCTTACATGATGCAGGTTAACCACTTTATTTATTAACTATGGCCCATCCCATTATTACATTGTTCCCTTGGGTACCTCCCTTTGTACCCCATACTATCCCCCCTAGGTATACTACATTCCAACCCCCTTAAACATGTTTCATCCCCGAAACATAAGAAGAACACAAATAATAAGATCTACTTAAAAGACTAGTCCAGTGGTACCATGCACATGCATCTATCCATCTAAGAGAAAGGTGAACCCTTGATCTAGCTCATGCCTCGCTCGCTTGAGATGGAAGTTGATACTGGTGGTGCCTCTGTGTTGATGTGTTGTGGTTGGATCTTCACACCTCTATATGTCGTGTGGTGGTTGTTGTCCTTGTTCCTAAATCGTTTCCATCGTGTTGGTTGTTTTCTTGCTAGGTGATGTGGGTGGTGATATGCTGAAGTTTTATCCAATGGTGGCTCTTTCTTTAATTCACCACCTAATGGACCCTGATGGGTATCTGGTGTCTGTACTTGTTGCTTATCTTCCAGTATTAATTCAGCCACAAACTCCTCATCTGATGTACCAATACCTGTAACATTTTCTGCTTCAACCTCCTTAGACTCCACCTGTTTATTGATGGAAATATCCTGTAATGTAATTTTCTTATTTTTATACCAGAGCTTCAGGAATTTCGTCTGCACATTAATATTGATAGTACCAACAGATTCCATCCAAGGGTATCCCAAAACAACATCCACATTATCCATATCTAAAGCATAAAAATCAGAATGAAATACATACTTATCCACAGAAATCTTCAAATCTTTATAAACTTGAACATCCTCATTATCAACCTGTGTTTTTTCCATGTGTTTTGTTGGAACTTGAAATTATTTTTCCAAATTAACATTTATAATATTTTTCTTACAACTAGGATTTATAGACACAATGATCTTCTCCTTCTGAATACATCCATGAACTTGTAACAAGGAGATACAAGCAAAAAATAACCCTACATGTTTCGAATTATCTCGTTTCCTAGCATGAGACATTTTCTTAAAAGGAGTTTTTCAAATTCTTCATCTGAAAGTTGGTACTTCTTGTTGTCAAGTGAACTCCACCATATGGCAGCCTCACTTGTCAAACCCATCCATACGCAAGCTTTCCAATGTTTTGGCCATAATGACTTTTGTCTTTTTATGAATTCTCCAATAGTAGGACCATTAGCATTCCTTGTAAAAACATTCTTGCTAGAAGTCATGAAGGGGGGTTTTGAAAAAAAATCACTTACTTGGCGAAAATTTAAAATGGCGACAATTTGGTCAATATATCTCATAATCCTTATTATGAGATGTTTTCAGAAATGGAACGACAGTTCTGCATCTTCCCTTTTAATATAAATCTCGATCTAAGCACTCTGGAATTTGAGATTTGCGCTGCAACTGTCCCGCCGTCACAAAAAATTTCAAAAAAAAAATGTTGATTTTAAATCAGTGATATCCCCCTCATCCAGACTTCGATTCGAATGATATTTTTTTTAAAATTGGGTAATTTTTCAAGAGGATCTCAGATCTATAATTTTGCTTCTCAAAATTCCACACAAAAATGACAGAATGTAGCTGAAGATCCACCGTCCATGAATTTTCGTCAAAACATTTCTACAACACAACTAATTTTTAAACCAGTTATATCTCCCTCATCCAGACTCTGATTTGGCTGATTTGTTTTTTGAATTTGGCTATTTTTTCACAAAGAATCCATATTTGGAATTTTATTCTGCAAATTTTGCACTAGAAGTTTCAGATATGCTCTGCAAACGCGCCACCCCAAAAAAATTCCTGCAAAAAAAACATATGTCTGCTTTGCCCAAGAAAGTATTATGATAACACCTATTATAGATCTAACCTGAAAATATAATGAAAATATAACCAATACTACAATTAAACAAAAGAGCCAATATAATAGAAAAATAGATAAACTTCACTTTATTAATCAAAACCCTTAAGGTAGGGTAGCACCATATAATCATTCCTTAAGGAAGGAGAACACTCCACAAGCCATATGCTTGTCCATATAATAATCCTTGATATCTCTCCATAGGGGAGTATCTAGTCTCTATATAGGCCTCATACATATAATACCATGGGTCATTACCATGGTTCTCTCAATACCATATATCTAATACAATGGGCTTATTACATTATTGCTAACTACTTGTGGTTCCTTACATGATGTGGGTTAACCACTTTATTTATTAACTATGGACCATCCCATTATTACATTATTCCCTTGGGTACCTCCCTCTGTACCCCATACTATCACTTCTAGGTATACTACTTTATTTATTAACTATGGCCCATCCCATTATTACATTATTCCCTTGGGTACCTCCCTCTATACCCCATAATATCCCCCATAGTTAATATTTCAAGTGGTTGAAGTAATATTGGAAGATAAGCAAGAACTGCAGTTGCCACCACAATTACTAGATACTAATCAAACTCTATTAGGTGGTGAATTAAATAAAGATACATCTTTCATTAAAACTTCAACATATCACCACCCACATCACCCTACAATAAAACAACCAACACGATGGCAACAAATTAGCCACAAGGACAACCCCCGGATAACAAATAGAGAGGGGCGACGATCCACCCACAACACATATACACATAAGAGACACCAGGGTCAACTTCCATATCAAGCGAGTGAGGCACCAACCGATCGAGGGTCCACCTTTCTCTTGGATGGCTAGATGCATGTGCATGGTACCAATGGACTACTCTTTTGAGTAGATCTTATTATTTGTGTTCTTCTTATGTTTCAGGGACAAAACATGTTTAAGGGGAATCGAATATAGTATACCTAGGGGGGATAGTATTGTAGAAATTTTGAATAATTTAACACATATTCAACAGAGATTATCTTGATCATGTACTATTGCGGAAAACATACACAATACATAAGCTCCTCTACGTTGATCATCAATATAGCAACATCAATAACAATAAAACATCAAGAGCATTCACACATTAACACAGTATGTATCCCGGGGAAAGCATCTCGCTAAAAACCCCAACTATCTATATATTAATGATTGAGTCATGTAACATTACAAATTACAATGCTTATCACAAGCAATCCAGTACCAGCTCCACCTGTTACACACAAGACAACTCAGATCTGAATCAATCCCTGGCTCAATTCTCTTCCGCTGCTTGCCTGCCTCCTTAGCGCAATCCTGCAAGAGAACTGATGATAATACCAAGGCAGCCACGTCTTTCCTTGGCTAAATCACGTATTTCCAAGCTACAATACGTGCAAACTCATTGGCATACTCAATCCCCTGATTTGTGCAAGATCTGGCGCACAACTATAGTCACAACTGATAGCGATCTGATTCTCTAACACCTGTCCCTGTTGAACTGAACATGCACTGACATGC
>APFE030167095.1:0-14312 GCA_000404065.3 Pinus taeda | reverse complement strand
CATTATCACATCCATTTAAAGCCAGTACAGTTTCTACTACATTTATGGAAACAATTCAAAAGCTACATGGAAACCCAAAGATTATTGTAAGTGATAGAGATCCCATTTTCACTAGAAATTTTTGGACAGAATTATTTTCTTGTCTTGGCACTCAGTTAGACACAATGGATCAAATGGTTGTCTCTGGCTGAATGGTGGTATAACACTTCCTTCCATATAGCAACAAAAATGACCCCATTTATGGCACTTTATGGATATCAACTACCATCCATCACATCATATTTAAGAGAGAATTCTAAGGTTCAATCCATGGAACATCACATCAAACATCAACAACAAGTCCTCCAACTCTTAAAGGATAACCTCGTGTTGTCATAGAATAGAATGAAACAACAGGCAGATCAACATCACAACGAAAGAAGTTTTGATGTAGGTGATTGGGTATTCCTACGGCTACAACCATATAAGAAAATGTCCCTCAAACAAGCTAAGAAGGATAATAAATTATCACCAAAGTATTATGGTCCATACGAGGTGTTGCAAAAGATTGGTACTATGGCATATAAATTGGAGCTTCCTGCAGCTTCTCAATTGCACCCATTTTTCCATGTTTCATGTTTAAAGAAGGTTATAGGCAATAAGTTCCCAGTTCAAACAATATTGCTAGAACTTGATGACGAAGGAAAAATTATATTAGAACCGGAAGTAGTAACAAAAACAAGAACTCGACAGCTACGAAATCGATCAATTTCGGAGTATCTTATCAAGTGGAAGAACTTATGCACTGAAGATTCCACATGGGAGGATGAAAATTTTATACAGAAGCATCGAGAACTACTCAAGCGTTGAGGAAAACACTTTTTTGAAGGAGAGGGGCATGTTAGGTCCCTGTAATACTAGTGATTACCCCATTACTATTGTAGTTATATCCCTTATTAATATTGTTGTGCCCCTATTGTTCCCATATTATTATTACTGTGCCCCATAAAATCCCTCTATTGTTATTTTTGTGGCTTTATATTATTATTGTTAGGTTGGTTGGGTTATATTATGACCCCTTAGACTCCTATATATAGAAAGGAGGTTTTATCATTTGAATCATCCAAAAATTGTTCATTTATGTAATGTAAAGGAGGTTGCCCCCTTGAAGAGGCTGAATTCTAAGGCATTGATCTACATTTTCTATCTTTTTTTGAGCTGGTTTCATAATAGGGTCATGCCCAAACGAGCCCTCGGTACATCCCTTTACTTCCTGGTTTATGGGAAAGAAGCCATATTTCATCCTAAGATATCGTGGCCATAAAAATAACACAAGAATCATAAGGATCCCCTTTCCCTACCATTCAAAGACGCATTGATACACTCCTTAAATTGGAAGAGGAGAGACAAAAAACTAGGTAGAAATTTTTTGTTCACCAAAACCAGATCAAGACGTGGTTTAACAAGAAATCTATGAGAACTTGTGAATTTGGTGTGCGAGATCTAGTTCTTAAATGGGATTGGGCACATGAGGACAAGGGAAAACACACCAATTTCCAAGCCTTGTGGATTGGTCCTTTCCAAATCAAAGAGAAAATTGGCCAACACAGCTATAAGTTGCAAACCCTAAGAGGGCGGGTTGAACCCCTTCCTCTTAATGGCCAAGACCTAAAATTCTACTTCACCTAGTAGCCATCAAGGTTGCTAGTATTTTAGGTATAATAGTCATGGTACTCTGGTGTTTCTCTGCTATGAATTTAGTGACCACCATAGAACATAATGTGGTCCGGATGAGACAACAGATCACAGACCTTCACAATAGGATTTATGCATCAGAACAGAGGGTTTCTAAAGTAGAGCGGGAGAGAGAGAGAAGAAGAAGAAAATTCAGCCCTCCATTTAATTCACTCTAGCACAACGAAATTCCAGGAAACAATCAAAGGAGGTGCAGAGATCCTTGGGGAAGTGATGGTGATGGTCTATGAGCAGATGTCAAATCTACACCACACGGTGGCCCCAATATTTTCTATACAATCTCACATTGAAGAGAGAGTTGTGATGCTGAAGGAAGTTTTGGTTGCTCTAGATAGTATGCATGAGTGGTCTGTCAAGTACCGAGGAGCACCAACGGTAGTCCTGAAGAAGGATTGGATCACCATGAAAAATGCCAAGGTCCAGCTCTACATCAAGATCCATTCAAAAGACAAACTAGCCAAAGATGTGGACAAGATGTTGGCTTCATACAAACACCTTTTTAGTGGGCTAGAGCCTATAATCCAAATTCATGGAGTTTCATCCAGCGGGGATGTTAAACATGTAAGGAAGAAGGAGGATATCTCATGGGAAGTGCAGGCCTTTGCTGATACATATAGGCACGCATCCCTTGCAGAATATATTGCCATTACTAAGGAGAATATCACACGCTACGTGGTGGAAGTTGTAAGAATGTACACCAAACTGGTAACCTTGAGTAATCAGGTGAATGCCAAAAGGACCACCCTCATACAGGATGCACTCAAGTGCCTGCACAGACATCATGAAGAGCAGTTATAGATCATCCCCATTGCAACCAAGTACAAGCTGTGGCACACATACCTAACAGAGCAACTCAACCTAGACATCCTTGAACTTACTATTGTAGATTGATAGATTAAAATAACAACTTATTTTTTTTATTTTTGTAACTAGATAGGATAGGAAATTTTTGGAATGTAGAGAGTGATAAGGAAGTTTAAGTGTCACTGGTTAGTTGAAAGGTCATGAGGAAGCCCAAGAGTTGGGGTTAGGTCAAAAGCCACCCTCATTCTACAAATACACCCTCATGACACATTGTAATGGGCTTTTTAGCTGAGAACTTTCTAGGACATATTGTTTGAGAGAGCTTATGCTCTAATAATTGATGTAAGGAGTAATTTTTATATTCCACTATTGGATTCTACAAATCTTTTATGTCGTAATTCCATGATATTTTTATGCTTGATGGATTGGATGTTCCTGAGAGTTTTGTGATATACGGTATTTTCATGTGTTCTCTCATACTACAAGCCTTGTTTTGCTACACATGGATGGTATATGATTTCCTAACTCAATAATTATATTGGTTAACTGTTTCGTTGATATTGGCATAATCTATCATTAACTGTATGATTACATATGCTTGTGAATGTTTGATTACTGTGAAGTGATTTACAGTTGTTAAGAACTTTATTTTATGGACTTGAGTCTTATCTAAATTTTGCTAACAGTTACTTTATGTAAGGTTTATGTTGCTTGTAATCTGCCTATTCCACGTATGCATGTTATAAGATGTTTGTCGATTATTTCCTTTTGTTGATTGAAGTTCATACGTTCAATTGAGCCCACATTCCACTTTTGTATGAAGCAAGCTCAAGTTATCTGAGTGGCAGCTAGGCCTACATACTCAATGGGATCCCCAAATCAAATGATGTAGGGTTTAATTGGGATCCTACACTGGGTAAATCCCCTTTACTGTTGGTGGAGAATTCTGGCCCGTCAACACATTCCCATGCTATAATAATTTTCAAAGAAATTTTATAATGATCCCGCATATTATATGTTTTTTTCCTTGCATTTTAACTTGTGTCATTTTTGTATTTGTTAATGCCTCTATAGGTTGATGAATGCGAAGAATGAACTACTAAACAAGAGGAAAGCAACATTCAATTTCATATTTCTAATAAATCTTTCAAGAAACCTAGAACAAAACATTCTACAATTACTTTAATGAAGGTCACAAGCTTCATTCCTACCCACATGTTTCTTAACTTTAAATTTGACTATGCAAAGAGGACTCCTCTCAATGTTACATTAGCATTGTCAAGGATCAATTGTTTTCTATCCTTCCTTAATTTTTTTTGTTAGGTGATCAATTGTTAGTCACCTTCATTTATCAATAGCTTTCACTCATTATATATATTTAGGAAGTAATAGTAGGTAAATAGTATTTAATGATGGTGAATATCAACACTCCACACCTCTAATTCCCCTTCCCAAATAGTTTCATTCCTTGAAAGTGGATAGGTAGTTTAGGCCATGATAGGTATTAAGGAATATATATTATAATGATATGAATGTATAGGAGCAATAATATATCACTTTGATCTTAGCCTTTACATAGCAAATTCCATTATGTCTGTTATCACCAAAAAATTGATCATCTAGCCTAATTTACTAGATGGATCGAAGTATATTATGTAAAGCCAATTTTACCCTATTAAAATTGCTTTCACTGTGAGAAATTACCTAATAAACCACCTTTATTAAGTAATTTATAATTAAACCCATGAAGAATAATTAAATAAATCATTATTTATTTGATTTTCTTCTAGGAATAATTAATTTAACCATTGTTTCATTATTATTCCTTGTGAAATTTGACCTAATCATGAAAATAAACAGATAAATCATTATTTATTTTATTTTTCTCTAAGAATAATTAATTAATCACTAATTAATTATTATTCTGTGTTAATTTTGACTAATCCCTTAGGAATAATTAAATAAATCCTTATTTGTTTATTATCCCTTAACTAATTCATTGAAATAATAAATAATCATTTATTTATTTATTATTTCTAAATAAAAGTTTAAATAAATTTTCCCTCCTAAGCAAATATAATAAAATATTCCAAATGGTTATTCCAATAATGGGATCAATAATATTTTATTATTACTCATTATTCAAGGATAACTCAATATTTTGTTATAAATAGGAGGGTTTTCCATTCATTATTCACTTTTGATTATCTTCATTGTTCCACTCACTATTGTAACTCTGCTTATTTTCATTGTCACGCAACATATTTTTGTTGGGTTTATGCATTATAGAGGAGACGAACTCTACAGAAGATGAAAACATTTGAGGATAGTGAAGAACCCATCCCATAGAGGGAGACTAGAAACATATATTTTTTTCCTTCACTGGTGTTATAATAAAATCATTCTTTAGAAATTTGGTTTCCATTGGATGTTTTGGGGTTATTACTCTTTATTTCATTATTTAACTATGATTGCAACATAGATCAAAATTTTGGCAGGTTTTGTTTCTATCAATAGCTGCAAATCTATAATGTTTAGTAGTCATTTCTATTGTTGAGATCAATTGTCATCATTGATCTTAAGTGGGTACACCTGATCAACAACCAGCTCCTCAACATCCTATTGTTTCTCTTCCAAGTGAACGATTTGGACCCACTCCCCCAAAACCTCCTCCATTTGTGGGTACCTCTCCTATGTTCCCTGCAGGAACTGTTCCTCCAGATCTCAACCATCAAGGAGCCATTCTGCCAGGCATTATCCTGTCGATAAGATATCTTTCTTATCTCCCCCTTTGGGAATTTTTTCTATACTTGTCATGGATTCGCTGGTCCTTCCTAACATGACTCTTGGGATATGAGTATGGTACATTGATCCCCCTACAAACATTCCACCTGATCAGCCAATATCGTATCATGCTTTGACACCAGTTCAGTAGGTCCCCATAACCCCTTCCACTTCGTCAGTTCCATCACAACCTTAACAGGAACTAGCTCCTATTGCAAAAGCATCTAGTCAGGGGGGAAAGCCAAAAGGAAAGATTTGAAGGACAAGGTTCCCCAACCTCCCTCAGCCTCTAAGGCCCCAAAGCCGACACCCCCATGCGCTTTGTGTGACGTCATTGGGCATGCCACCAACAATTTCCTTGAACTTCCTCAACTTAAACCATTGGTTCACAAAGCATTCCCCAAGTCAAATATTCCAGAAGTCCATGTTAACTTACTGGTCCCACCTAAGAAACTAAAAATTCTTTGTACGAACCACCCTTGTGCCCTTCGTGATCTTCAAGGTAAGTATTCCCGTTGTTGCCCTCGTCTTGATGAGTTTAACTATTGCCTTGGGGTGATTTGTGAATACAAGGCCACTCATAATAGAGCCTCTACTCCTCTACCTTTGGATTTTGGTACCACCAGTGAACCAAAACAAGGAAACTCTAGCCCCTCTATTGTGATCCCCTCCCCTAATGTCGAGATGACGGACACCACAGGCTCCATTCTTTACTTGTCGTCATCCTTGAGTTCCTTGCTGGCAAAGCTTCCTGAGGTTGTTGCACACATTTCTATTGAACCTCTTTCAACAGAATCCAAGGTTTCAACATTAGTAGACCCTTTTTCTACCATTCCATCATTTACCATTCTAGATGATGCGTATGTGAACCTCATTTCTCAGGTTAATGCACCAGGTAATGTTGTCTTATCATATAGTTATTTTTCCTCTCATCCACCCATCTCCCAACCTAATGAGGAGACCATGGAGGCTATGTCTACCCCTAATTACCCCTACTCTTAAGTAAGGGGGCATTTCTTTAGAGGATTTTGAAGGCCATCTACTTCCTAATTCTCCTAATGCACTCTACCTCAAGAAATTTTGTTCATAGCATATCCCTTTGATTTTCCTATCTTTATTTCTCCCATGAAGTTAGATAGATTGCATCATCTCGTCAGTTGTCTTTTGCACCTTTTAGATGTATCCATAATCCACACCATATATCGGTCATGCCGATGGTACAAGTCACTTCTTTTGGAATCTAGCCTCGACAGCTTAGGCCATTTTTACCCCCTTTCATAAATTAGTCCTTTAAAATGGTGTGTGCATTGGATCTGCCACACTTAATCAGGTTGAATATATGCAGTGGTAGTTGATTCCCTTGCTCATGGCATCCTTCATCTTCATGTTTGTTTAAATTCCTTGCTACTTGTCATGCAATTGGATGGTGCGTATCATGTGCATAACGAATTCCTATGTTAGGGTCCCACCCTAGCCCCCTTATTTATGCAGTGGGATCACGTCATAATAAAGAGTCAATAAAGCCCATATTAATAATTGTAAGTGGTTAACCCGCTATTTATTACGGGACCACAGTTACTTGCAAATGGGCCTAGTATTAGGTAGATGGTATTAATAAAATCCATGGTATTCATCCATGGTATTACATGTATGAGTCATATATAAAGGATAGAGACTCGCTGCGAGGAGCATCGTGTGTCTTATTTTTGAATCGAGCTCTGCTCTATTGGAGGTTGTCCCCTCGAAGAGGCCAGTGAACATTGCTTTTGAATAATAAAGTATTTGTTGTTGACTCTCACTATTCTATGTTCTGGGTATTTTTCTTCACATATTCTGTATTTAGGTATCTTTTGCAGGTTAAAAGCATAACAAGTGGTATCAGAGCTCTTTCCATGGCCGGTGGGATCTCCATTTCTTAGCAAAAAAAAATTTGGATAGAGATGTGTTCTGGCGTCTTTAAACCACGGGATCTGTCATTGAGCGCATAAACCTATGGATTTGGGGAGGCATGCACGCAGGAAATACAAGAGGTGGTCACGCTTGTTGGACTCCCTTATAACCCCTGAGGGTACCCCTTCAAGTAGTCGCACATTAGACAAAATCGCATACGGACTGTCTTCAATGTACCTTCTGGGTATATCAGAAGCCCCCTAGCTCCTCTGCAACATAGCCATAGATAAAAAGTCAGCCGTCTTGTTGCTACAGTACACCGAGAATAGCACTCGGAGAGATTACTCGCCTGTATGATAGGGTAGTCCGGTTGTATGGCTAAGGGTACAGTTGATCCTCCTTAGTTAGAGCCCTAAAACATTGGACCGAGTACTACTGTCAGACCCTTATGTATATTGCGATCTGTAGCACCTGACACTCCTTGAGACCATAGCTCCCTTTATCTTGGAATCACGCATCATCTCGGCCAGATCCGCTCGCGCAAATGGGTGCAGCAGCAATAGACATCAGTCCTATCTATTAGATCTATCAAATCCGCAACAACAATCTATTCCACCATTTAGGTCTCTCGGATCCATCTGATATGAGTAGTTGTGTGGGGTTCCTATATCGGAGCATGATTTTCGCAGGACTTTTGACATCATTAACATTTTGAGGATTCGGCAACTGCAGTATTCCTAAGGAAGGAGTAAAACTCCATCAGGAGTTTTCTAAAAAAAAGAACAAAAAAAAAAAAAAGTCTGAGATCTTCCAGGGCGCTTATTGGTGTTCTAGCCCATCACAATTAGGACGATGAGTTGAGCACAGTAGTACCATTCAATTCTTAGTAAAATTTTTGGTGGTCCCAAATTTTAAGAAGCATAAAGTCGGTGCATGGTAGCCACTAGAGCCCAAGTGATGGCCAATGAGAGGATGGACAAACTTGAACAAATCTTGCAATCCATCCAATTTCAGCTTGACAACCTATCAGTATTAGTCCCGAAGGCAATCCAGAAGGGCAAGGAGGTAGCCCATGAGGAAGAGAATATTGGAAATGGACACAGTGAGGGTGAGTCTAGTCATTCTCCTCACCTTTGGGGCACCCAAAAACAACAATCTCGTCTGAGACCTCCGAAATTAGATATGCATAAATTTGATGGTTCTCACCGAGCGGCATGGATAGCACAAATGGAGCAGTATTTCAATTTGAATAACATCCTAGATGATGAGACTCAGCTTATGGTGGGGAGCATGTACTTGGATAATGAAAGGCAACAATGGTGGGAATGGCATAAACATTGCAATACATATTTTAGGACTTGGGACAAATTAAAAAAAGCTCTTACAGACTGCTTTGACCAGGACTCTGCTTTTTTGGGTCGTCTTACTAAGCTCCGACAGATGGGCACAATGGATGAATATATTACAGCCTTTAAAGCCTTAGCCTTCCACACTAGGGGTCTCTCAGATGTGTTCTACATGGAATGTTTTATCAATGGTCTTAAAGAGGCCATAAAAGCCCACGTCCAATTGCACCACCCTCCCACATGGCTTAAGGCTTGCAAGGTAGCTCGTGACGTGGAACGTGCGTTAGCAGCCCTGGCCACCTGCACAAATTTCACCGCCAAGCGTCACACATCACAGGCTCACAGTGCCACTCAAACACTTAAGGTTCAAAAGGTGTCACCAGTAGAAATGGCCAAAAGAAGAAAGTAGGGATTATGTTACTACTGTGATGAAAAATACTCCCCAGGTCACAAATGCAAGGAGCCCATATTTTTTCAAATTGATGCCACTGATTACAGCTCATCAGAGGAAGATCCAGCACTTGAGGAACCTGAGGTGGTGGAAGAAGATAACCAAAAGGACAATGTCCCTGATGAACCAGTTATTTCACTGCATGCTTTGGCAGGGGTTTTGTTGGTACCATTCTATGACCCCTTTTTCCCTCCCTAAACATGACAATTACCTACCTCTTTTCATCATTTATCCCCCAGATGCCTTGGAAATTGATTAATTAATAGTCTTATAGTTATTGAATTGCATTTAAATTGATTTAAGGGTTTTGTGTTGATAAATTAGGATTTTTTGGGCAAAATGACTACAGGAAATCCCAACATCCTATAAATGGCTTATTGTTTGACATATGGCATGACAGCCAGGCCAGAGCGAGAGGTATGGGTGAAAAGCGGAATGTCCAAGCATGGACAAGCACCTATCCCGCAGCGGAAACAACCCTCCTACATGTGCGGTCAATGACTGGTCAACTATGGCATGTTGGCGACAAAGGCAGCAACAACACACAGTCACAGTCCAAATCGATTTTTAGTTGTTTCCTTTTTTTTATATCTGTCAGCTAGGATAGAAACATTTTGTGTTTTGGTAAAAGCGGCAACAGCCGCTCATGAATGTACATCCATTTTCAAGGGATGTGAACCATATGTAAATATAAGTCTGAACCCGGTTGTATGTTCGGTTATGCTTTTACTTGTTGATTCATGAACAGAGCTTCGACTTAATACAAATAGACTTGCATCATAATCACAGTGCGTTGTTTTAATTCGATGATCGTGGGATAACAAGCTCAGTATACCAAGAACGCGGACGGGCCCCGCGTACATGGTATATTGTTGTCATCTTAATTGCGTTTACAGTGTCATTTTAATTGCGTTTACAGTCAGAGTATTTGATTGGTATTTGATTTTGATATATATATGCGCAGTGATCAAATTGATGTTTATATTTATGTATTTATGAATGCGCTGTTTATATGTTTATGCATGCGCTTGAATAGACTATCATTTGGATCGTGAATCATATCCTGTAAGGGATTCGATCCAGGGTTACCTTGTAATGCACTGTCATGAACTTTTTGCTTACGATTTTCACTTTGCATGGTTGTAATGAATGTTCATGAATGTTGAGTAGCACTGTTTTATGTTTGATGTCTCTGTAAGGAGACCAAAATCTTTAATTACAGTGAGACACAACGTTTTATGAATTGAATCTTAGTTAACAATGATACATAGTTTGATACTTAGTTGATATTTAGTTGATAGTTTGATATTAAATCAAATCACAGCATTGTAATTAGGAAGAGTAGGTTTAGATTAGATCCTTTATGTCTATATATTTTAGGCACACGCCTCTAAGTCTACGCACCCTGGTCGATAATAAATTTAGACCAGTTTAGCACCCTAGATAGGACGCTACATTGGCATCGTTACCGAGGATCGAACTTAAAGGATTGAAAAGAAAAAAAATTCAATAAGAAAAAATAAACAAAAATACAGTTAAAATCATGTTCATTTATGCCTAGGTTTAGAGACAATCAGGGTAGATTCATAAAAACCCCCCACCATTCAAAAACTAACCCATCATCATCAGGAGCAGACTCTGTAAAGAATTCAACACTAGCTGAGGAAAATATCATTCAAGCATTAGAGGATAAACAAAAATCAGGGCAGAGACTTACTCTCATCGAAAGGCAAACTTTATTAACACATAAATCACAAAAGAGGGACTTTCCTAGGTCTGCCACACAAGGAGAAAGTAGCACAGTGACTGAACACTCCCCAGAGACTGAACACTCTTTCCTTAATCGCCTCTTTGAAACAAGTGACTCTGATACAAAGAAATCTACTAAGATGGCTGATGAAGGAGATGGATCAGTGCCATATCAAGGACAGAGAGATGAAGAAGAGTCAACTTTTCCTATTCCCATTCATGAACCACAGGAAGATGATGAGATCAAAATGGAAAACATACCCCCATCAGTGCTACCTAACTTTTATGGTATGGCTTCAGAAGATCCAGACTCATTCTTGTTCGAGTTTGACATTGTATGTCAGACATATGGCTATACTGATGATGCCCATAGACTCAGAATTTTTCCAGCGACACTAAAGGCATCAGCGATAAGATGGTTCGTGAGGCTTGGTGAGCATACTATCACTGATTGGGATGGTATGAGAAAAGTATTTCTAAGGAAATATCAACCCTATTGTAGATCCAAAGACTCTAAAGACGAAATCTTTAGAATGAGCCAACAAGAGGATGAAACCTTAGAAGAATACTTGGAACGGTTTGTCTACAACTTACAAAAATCTAAACATCGAACTATGCCTCTTGATATGACCCACACAATATTCTTGAAAGGTATCTGAGAGGAATACATGGATGACCTCAACTTGATGGGTAAAGGTGACATTTCTATTTTACCCTTTGAAGAAATCGGTGATCTATGCGAAAAATATTCAAGGAGTAAAGCTAAAATGGGAAAAAGAACCCTGTCATCCAAGGTCACCAAGTCTGCTTCAACAAGTGTCACAAGGGATGAGATAGGAAATTTGTTAGAAGAATTCAAGACAGATTTGTTAAGCACAATAGGGAACCAAATTGACACTCAAAGCCAAAAAGAAACAAGAAGCTGAAGATCAGGTAATGGCTATTTTTTGCCCCAAGTGCTGAAAGAAACATGCATTAAAGGACTGTCCACTGGAAAACATTCAAGTTTGTGCTTTCTGTACTGAACATCATGATATATTTAACTGTCCTAAAGTTAAGGTTTTGCAGAACTATAACATGGCAGCCAATGCAGAGATGGAAAACATGTATTACATGGGTGCAAAAAGACCATGGCAGCCAAGGCCAGCACCTCAAGGTATGTTCCCAAATCAAAACTTGCAATTTCCTGTAAATGATCAAATGTATGCACAAAATTCATGGAATGTACCCATGCCATGGCAGCACCAAAACAACCCACAGCAACAATGGAGACCATCTCAACAGTATTCTCAATCTTATCCTACATATCCTCAACCATATCCACCATATTCACAACCATATCAACAATATCATCAACCGTATCCATCACATCCTCAACGATATCAACAATATCCTCAGCAAGTTGTTTATCCACCTCAACTTACTCAACAAGCACCACCTACTCCTCCACCAATAAATCCACCACAACTACAATTTCCAGCTAAATCACAACCTTCCAGACCCACACAAATTCCTGCTCAAACTATCCCAAATCTGAATAATAGAGCAGAGAGGCCAGCCTACAATGTAGAAGAGGGAACTTCATATTCCACACTACCCTTGCAAAACATAAACTTGAGGTCTGGCAAGGTACTCCAAAAATATTCTCCAATAACAGATAGGCGAGAAGAAAACATAGAAAGCGAAAATGAAATAACAAATCAAAAGAAATCAAACGATGATACCAGAGATAAGCAAATGCAACCATTGCATCCACCTTTTCCAGACCGATTGGTCCAAATCAAACCTCCATTGTCTATACCACAGTTTGATATCTTAGATGAGCTTAAAAATGTCTACATAAAAATCCCGCTACTGCAATCTATAAAAGACATTCCTATCTACACTAAAGCCATCAAAGACATGTGCTTCAAGAAGCCTGCTAGGAAAAGGATTGATCCTCAAACCATTCATGTCATAGGACATTTAGCAGGCCTTATGACCAATACCGTTTCCATAGAGAAGTATGTTGATCCTAGCATTCCCAAAGTAACCACCATCATTAACAACATACAAATTCCAAACACTTTGATAGATCTTGGCGCCGCAATTAATGTCATGACTCTTGAGACCATGAGAACACTCTAGCTTACCAATTTGCAACATACAACAATTGTTCTTGAACTAGCTGATAGGTCTAAAGTGATTCCTGAAGGGATTTTGGAAGACATAATTGTCTCACTAGACTCTTGGGAGTATCCGGTGGACTTTTTAGTCCTCCAACCCAAATCCAATTTAGGAGGGCACCCTATCATTCTTGGTAGACCATGGTTAGCGACTGCTAATGCATTTATAGGATGTCGATCTGGCAACATGATCATCTCGAGAGGGACTGAAAGAAAACAACTCACCCTCTACCCATCGGAACAATCACCAGCAGTAACACATAATTTGTGGCTTGATGATAAATTCAATGATAAAGAAGAAGTACAATCTATTTTTAGTATTGACCAAATCTATGATTTCCAAGAACAAAACAATAATGATTTGGTAGAACTATTTCTTTCTCAGCTAGATATTTCCGAAAATTTGAGACATGACCAATATCATGCTGCAGATGTACTTTTAGCTCAAAATTTTTAGGAAACATGCACCATTCAATCTTTGCAAACCACATTTCATGACATCTTTCTAGTTCAATCTATCACCAACACACAGAGTCAGTTTATAGAGATTAGTCCTGGGAAAACTTTGAACATAGGCAATCATCTAGACTCATCTCAGCAAGAGAAATTAATCTGACTCTTGAGGAAATACCAGAAAGCCTTTGCTTGGGATTATACTGATATGCATGGGATTCATCCTGACACATGCACTCACCAAATTTACACAGATAATACTATCAAACCAGTGAGGCAACCACAGAGAAGAATGAACCCCATGCTCCAAGATATTGTCAGAGAAGAGTTGCAAAAATTATTGAGAGTTAATTTCATATATCTTATTTCTGATAGTCAGTGGGTATCCCCATTGGTTGTAGTGCCTAAGAAAAATGGTAAGTGGCGAATTTGTGTTGATTACCGAAAACTGAACAAAGCCATGCTTAAAGATTATTTTCCACTACCATTTATCGACCAAGTGTTAGACACCCTAGCTGGGAAATCATCATTCTCTTTTCTTGATGGTTTCAGTGGCTACAACCAGATAGGGATAGCCTCAGAAGACCAGGACAAAACCACCTTCACCTCTCCTTGGGGGACTTATGCTTACAATGTTTTTCCATTTGTACTTTGCAATGCTCCAGCTACATTTCAGAGAGTTGTATTAGCTATTTTCGCTGATTTAATTCATGATTGTGTTGAAGTTTACATGGATGATTTTTCAGCATACGGCAATTCATTTGAACATGCATTAGAAAACCTTGAGAGAGTTTTGAAAAGATGTATTGAATCTAACCTGTCCCTCAGCAATGAGAAGTGTTTTATGATGTTGAACGAAGGGATAGTGTTAGGCCACTATATTTCTTCTCAAGGGATCAAAGTTGACCCAGCAAAGATCCAGATCATTGTCGATTT
>APFE030167089.1:23211-47573 GCA_000404065.3 Pinus taeda | reverse complement strand
ATTTGTAGGTTCACCGTGCATGAGAGAAGCTTATGTAAATTTTCATTCTTTTATTAATAAATTGTCTGTAGTAGCCACGTTGGCACAGGCCGTGGAATATTTCCCTCTATGAGGGTTTTAACCACGTCAAAATACTGGTGTATTGAGCTATGATTTGTTTGTGAGCGGTGTCCTTTTGGTGTTCTGTCTGAGGAACATACCCTATATATTCCTACAACTCATACTATGGTCATTGCAGGCTTAACACTTATTGATGACTTTGAATGTATCCTGAACTTATGATTTATTTATTTATTTTTTTTGAAATATATATTTTTTAATTATGATTGGGGTAATTTGAGTAAGGTCTAGGATTAAAATTTTCAATTGTTGCTATGACATCAAGAATATATCTTCTCAAGTTAAATATAACAATAAATTAACAAAAATAATTCTCCAATGTGAAACTTTAATCAATTGCATTGATGATAACAGTAGTATTATCATTATAGCATTATTATAATAATTATTATTTATGTTTTTAATTTAATTTATGAACACAAATGTGTCCATATTATTAACTTTGTTTTATGTAAATAACAACAATGTTTAAGAAATAAAGAAATATAATGTTGATTTTGAAGAAAATGATATCATGATAAAAAAAATTAGATTCACCACAATTCCATTTTATTTTGAAGTCTAACAATGCTTTTAAATTTAATAATCTATATTTCAACCCAACTTATCAACAATTTTTTTTTTTTTTTCTTTTTGTAAGTAAGAATTTGTATTAAGAAACAAAACATATTGTACAAAAGAACTGCTCGGGCAGACAAGAGCCCGAAGCTCTGCTGAGAACAAGACAGCTAGAACAAAGGACCTCCTACAGAACCCCAAAGAAAAAGGGCAGCCGGCAAGGATAGACTATCCACCTCGGCCTTCAGGAGTAGACAAGAAGAGAGCAGTGCTAAACAAGAAGCAAACAAACGAGCTAGGAGGTAAGAGCATAGAATGGGATTCTACCTGGCTTGAGTGGAATCCACAGTTCGGCCCTTTTTACCTTTCTTCTTGCCAACTTTGACCCATCCAAGTTGATCCGGCTTGGAAGGAAATACTTGCAGACTAAGTTGGGCAGACGGGGAGATCTCCTTGTCTGAGTCCGAAGGAGAGGTCTCAAGAGATCGTTTCTGTGAGAGCGGTGGGGCGGAAGACTCCTCTGGGCCTGTTGGGGGCGGGTCCTGAGCAAGCGAAGCATCCATCTCGTCCTCATTCACTTCCTCTTCTTCTGAACTGGAACTGAAATCATCCATGGGGGGAGGGTCACAAGGTTTCCAGCTTTTGGATTTCGGCTTAGGAGCGACTTTCTTCTTTTGGGCTGGGATTGCTGGACACGATCTATGAAGGTGCCCTGTGAGATGACAATTTCTGCAGCAGAACGTTGTGTTCTCGTAATCCAGAGTCTGAGTCCAATAGAAGTCTCCAACCTTGAGAATGATTTGCTCTGGTAAACCTTTACTCATGTCTATTTCTGCGCAAATTCTGGCGAAGGTGTAGATGCCCTTTTCCCCTCTGGAGGTGTCTGTAGCCAGAAAGCGGCCTAAGGAGTTACCTATTCCTTCAAATACAGCAAAGTGGCATAAATGAACTGGGAGGTTGGGAAGTCTGACCTAGATGGGGAGTTTGGTAATGACAGCTGAGGAGGGATCAAAATCTGGGAACCAAGGGGTTAAGAATAGCCCCGCAGAGTCCCAGAACCAGGGGCCCTCAGTCAAAGCTTTTTGATAATCCTCTCTGTCAACAAAAACTACAATGAAGAAGCCTTTAGAACAGAAGAGAACCTTGCAGTTGTTGGTCCAGTTAGAGTGAACCCATTTGTAGAGATCTGCAGTGCTTGGCCAAAGCCCATTGAACCTGCAAATAATGCCAAATTTAGCAAACAACTGGAGCTTCCTGTCCATCGTTGGATGCATAACGTCAATGGTGGGGGTTTCCTCCAGCTTGTCCACCAAAAAAGGTTTTGGAGCTTAGGCTGGTGCAACAGAATTCTTGGTTTTCTGAGCATGGATAGCATCTTTGTAAGAGAACGTTGCTGTTGAAGATGACTGTCCAACCACCCCCGCTCTCAAACGAAGGGAAAGAATGATGGAAGCATTTATTTGAATATCGTAAAAGGAAAGGGGCAGGAGATCATCAAGCTATTTACCTTTGAAGAGGAGCCTTTGAGAAGCAGAAGGAATCTCCATCCTGAGGGCCAGTTTTTGCTTGAGGTCCTGCACTAGATCTGAGGAGCTCACCCACATAAGCAAAGTTTTGCCTGATAAAAGTGCTATAAAGATCTGGAAAGGTTCGGAATGCTTCGGGGTCAGCTTTCCTTTGCAAGCATAGCTTGTTAGGGGCCCAATTTGTGCCTGCTTTGTATTTCCCTGTGCTGGGAAACAAGTGTTCTTAGTCACTTGGTAAGACTTGAGAAGAGGCAGGGCCTCTCTGAAGCTTACTGTTGCATTATCTGCTGGGCTGAGCAGAGGCAAGATAACCACCGGAAGCTGCTTCTCACGATGGATTTTTAGAGACCCACTCCGAGAAGTCAGTCCTCTTTGTTGTATTTCGTCGAGCAATTGCCACGCACCCTCCCTGCGCAGGCATATTTTAGCTGTTCTAAGAATAAGATTTCCTGGAAGCATTTTCAGGCTTCCATTCCTTGAAAGATGCTCGGAAAGGAAAAGAATCAATGGAAAAGTGACAAAAAGAGAAGCCCATCTCCCCACCCAAAACCTGTTCGGGGGAAAGGGACCAAACAGGGGAAAAACACCATTAATGAAAACGAAACTAAGCCCTCAGGCGGAGGGAACTCTTGCTGAGCCGCTATCAGGAAGCGGTCTCCAATCGTGGCTAAGCAAAAAACCTTGCTGGGTTCCTGGCAAGAGACATCACAGGAAAAGCTGATCTGGTCGCCGGTTCTGAGATCCGCCCCTTCGCCGGCAGAGAACTGCTGAGAAGATGAGCCGCGCGAATCCCACAAGACGGGCCAGCCAACCACAAGATCAGAACTTGGAAGAGGAGGCGCTGAGGGGAGGCGGCAATCCCTGGCTGCGTCGAACTGTAAAGCATTGGACTTATTGAAAACCCTAGTCGCCGCCATTCTTTGCTCTGCTCTCGCTCAGAACTCCTTTTTCTATAAAATTCTAGAGAGATATTTCAATAACTTATCAACATTTATTACTTAGCTACCAAATAAATATTATTTTTTAAATTTAAGCATATACATGTCAACTGACCTGATCATTTATTACTTTAGAGCCAAAAACATATTGATTAGTAGAGGATATTCCTAAAAAATTAAATCCATGTGATACTCCATGTTCCAACACAGTGTAAATGTTCTTTTGTAAAGAGGTTCACATACCAACTACAAAAACTACAAGTTCCTATAAATATAGGTAGACACATCGAAAAGCAATCACATCTTTAGAAGGCTTGGAGGATTTGAACTCCCTCTAATGGAGACAATGTTGGTCATGAATGTCAGTGCATGACTTCTTATAATTTTGTTGATTCTAAGAAAAAAATTGTTGTTATCCTCTTCCACACCACCCTAAAATTCGAATACGTTTGTGTTTATGAGTGTGGATGGTCAGAGAGTAGTTTTAAAAAGATATGTTTGCATTGTTGTTGGAGGAGGAACAACCAGCTATCCCCTCGTAACAACATTTTATACCAAGTATTCATTTTTGGTAATTGAGAGGAGAGGATCTCCTTACGGATTTCCCGAAATCCTAAACAAAAAATATTTTTGAAATTATTGGGGGAGATCGATGTTAAAATAAGTTAATTAATCTTGCATGAGAAGTTGGTTAAACTTAAAGTGTCAGTTAACTAAGTGCTAATTATTGAGTCTTGGAGTGTCGAGTCAAGTCGAGTTAAGTGATATAGGACTTTTAACGTGTTCTTACATATCAAGGTATTTTAGGAAAGTCGCTAATTGGAAAAGGTTAAATACCCTTCATCAGGTTCATTGTAAGTATCAAGTTTTGTGTGATCAATAGAAGAGCCGCAGACCATTTATTTTGTGTGTGAAATTGTGTTATGTCTCCTCTGTCCTTCCAAAAAATTGGTATTAGAGAAATGTTAAGCCATATCTTTCAAACAATGTATTGGAGCAGTGCGAGCACAGTCTGCAGAGAAAATTAGTTGTTTATTCTTAGAGCTAGAGGAGCCATGCTGTGTGAGCATATCTCAGAGGAGATATTTGTGCATGTGTGAAGTCACAGTCTCAACTTGCATAGCCATTCTATGTGAGCATCAATCACAACCAATAGTCGCAATTTTTGGCTGTCGCGACTGTCGTTAACAACCATCCTTGAGTACAAGGTAGTGAGTCCCCATTGCTAATTGAATAAAGTCACACCTGTTTCAGCCACTACAGGAACGAGAGAAAAGTCGCATCATAAAAAATTAAGAGCACGAAGAAAGGTTTTTTTTTTAAATGCCAAGGAAACCTTGGTGGAATGCAATTTGAAGCAGTTAAAACTATTGGCTATCATGTGGGGCAAGTGGGGCAAGTATAAGTAAAGATTTTTTTTTTGGTATTCAAAAGTCTATAAAGACCATGAATAAAAGGTTATATGTTACATGTAGTTTAAGTGGGCCTTTTAATTTTATGGTGAGAAGGGTTTCTTTTATTAAAGTTTTCAAAAATGCTTTAAAATACATTTTTTTTTTTAAGTTTTTTTATATATAAAATAAAGAGTTAGGAGAATATTTTGGAGAAATATGGCTTCCTCAAATTTCTAGGCTCAGTTCCCACCATTTACAAGGAAAATTATGATGTGTGGGCCATTAAGATTGTGACGACGTTGCAGGATCATGATGTTTAGGATTATGTATAGCTTGGGTTTTCAGAACTTAAGGATGAAGCAATAGAATGAGCTCTCAATAATGCGAAGAGGGAACAATGGAAGAAATACAAGAAGAAGAATGCACAAGCATTGCAACTTATCCAGCAGGGGGTGGACCAAGTAGCGTTACAACTTATCTAGTAGGGAGTGGACCAAGTAGTGTTTCAAAAGATTATGATTAGGTCTTCAACAAAGGATGCATGGGATACTTTGGCAACAAACTATAAAGTTATGGCCAAAGTCAATATTGTTAAGTTACAAAATACTAGGATATATTTTGAAAGTTTGCAGATGAAGGAGATAAAGGACATTGATTCTTTCATGAATCAGGTCATAATTGTCATAAATCAGTGAAAGATTTATGGTGAAGAAATTAAAGATGAAACAATGGTTGAGAAGGTCCTCATATCTTTGTATACCAAATTTGAACTTGTGGTAACAACCATAGAATAAGCCAAGGATTTGGCATCATTAACTGTTGATGAGTTTATGGGATCACTTCTATCACATAGGGTAAGGATTGATAGAAACAAGGATTCCACTTTAGAGACCACTTTCAAAAGTTAGGTTTCTATTTCAAGAGACAAAATTAGAGGTAGAAGTAGATCGAGAGGTAGAGGACGAGGCAGAAGATAGGGTGGTCAGGGAGATGGCTGAGAAGAGAATGAAAATGAAAGTGGAAGTAACTATATAGGCTTCAACAATAATCAAAGAGTTGATAAATAAAAGGTGAGATGTTATTATTGTAGTGAATTTGGTCATTACTCTCATGATTACAGGAAGAAGACAGCTGATCAAGGGAACCAGAGATCTAATATCAATAGAGAGAGTACTAACTCCATGTTCCTAGCTTTCCATACCATGTATGAACCTTCTACTAGTGCGTGGATGTTAGACAGTGGTTGGAGTAACCACAGGATAGGCAACAAGAATTTGGTTGCGAATTTCGATCAATCTGTGAAAACAAAGGTAAAGTTGGGGACTTAAAAGACTGTAGTTGTAGATGGAAAAGGAGTGGTAAACATTCTAACCACACAGGAAGAGTTGAACACAATCTCAGAGGTATATTATTTTCCTAGTCTCAAACATAATTTGATACGTGTTGGTCAATTGACACAGAAAGGATATAAAGTTATATTTCAAGGTCAAGAATGTGTTATATATGATAAGCCCCCAAGTAAGAAACCGATAGCAAAAGTGCAGAAGATGAGGAACAGACTCTTTCCTCTAATTATGAACTACAGTGATAAGTTCAGTTCTTTTACAGTTGCATGTTTTGATGACTATTTGTTATGCAACTTTTGATTTGGACACTCGCACTTTTCTGGTTTAAGATTGTTGCAGTACAAACAGATAGTCAAAGGATTACCTCCCATAAATGAACATGCTACTACTTGTGAGTGTTTCATCTTGGGGAGGAAACACTGAAATTTTTCCAAAGGGTGTTGCATACAGAGCAAAGCAACCTCTTGAGCTAGTGCATACAGACTTGTGTGGACCTATGAGGACATAGTCAAAATTTGGTGGAAGTTGTTATTTCCTCACTTTCATTGATCATTATAGTAGAAGACTTGGCTTTTACTTGAAGAAGAAGTCTAAAACTTCTGCAAAGTTCAAGGAATTCAAAGCCTTAGGTGAGAACCAAAGTGATTGGTAGATCAAGGTATTGAGTTCAGATCATGGTGGAGAATATGATTCAAACGAATTCCATATTCACAGCAAACAACATGGAATCAGGAGACAATTTAGAACCATGTACACACCGTAGAATAATGGTGTAGCAGAGAGAGAATGATACAATTTCAAACATGGTAAGAGGCACGTTGAAAGGAAGAAAAGTGTCTAATGAGTATTGGGAATAATCAGTTGCATGTGCTATTTATGTGATCAACGAATATCTTATAAAGAGTGTGATGAATAGAGTACTCGAAGAACCATGGTTAGGTATGTCCTGTAGTGTATCTCATCTTAGAGTATCTGGATGTGTAGCTTATGCATGTGCCTAAAGAGAGAAGAGGAAAATTTGATTATAAAAGTAAAAAATGCATATTTATTGGTTATAGTGAGAAATCAAAAGCTTACAAATTGTATAACCCTATCACTAAGAAGACCATAATTAGTAGAGATGTTGTGTTTAAAGAATAAGAGTCATGGAATTGAATTGTAGAAAAGAAAATTGATGTACAAGTGCCACTGAGGGAAGAAGATGACGTAGCAGAAAAAGAGCAGGAAGAATCACAGGTGGATACACCAAACAAAGACACACCAACAAAAACTCCAATATTTTCAAAGTAACATGGATCTTCAAGTAGATCAACATATCGAGATTCTCCCAGCAATCAATCAAGTGATGGATGAAGGAATGGTAAGGGAAATATGATAAGTTTGAAAGATATTTATGATGATTTGGATGCTAGTGATTATTTTTCATTATTCTCATTCCAACCTTCTTCGTTTGAAGAAGAAATCAAAGATGAAAATTGGGTGCAAGCCATTTATGAAGAAATTGAAGCTATTGAAAAGAATGATACATGGGATTTGTTTGTTTTACCAAAGGACAAAAATCTCGTTGTTGTGAAGTGGGTGTACAGGACAAAGTTGAATGAGAAAGGTGAAATTGACGGATTTAAAGCATGACTTTAGCAAAAGGATTCTCGCAGCAACCAGGAATAATTTTTGGAGAAACATTTGCTCTGGTAGCTAGATTGGATATTGTAAGAGAAGATCTAGCCACAACAGCTCAAAACAAGTGGAAATTATATCATATGGATGTGAAATCATCCTTCTTGAATGGAATTTCTAGAAGAAGAAATTTATTTGCAACATCCCCTAGGGTATGATGTTGAAAGTAATGAAGACAAAGTTTACAGGTTGAAGAAAGCACTTTGTAGACTGAAGCAACTGCCTAGAGCTTGGTATAGCATAATTGTAAGCTACATGATTAAGAATAGATTTTGCAAAAGTAACATTGAACCTACCTTATTCAGAAAGCTAAATGAGAATGGAGAAATTTTGATTTTTTGCTTATATGTTGATGACACGATTTTTATAGGTGATTTTGAGATAAATGAGTTTAAAGAAGCCACGATGAAAGAATTTGAGATGACAAATCTTGGTCTCATCAAACATTTTCTTGGCATAGAATTTGAGTAATCTGAAAAAGGAATTTTTATTTGTCAAAATAAGTATGCCAAAGATTTCTTGAAAAGATTCACGATGGAAAATTGCAAACTTGTCCCCACATTAGTTCCAGTAGGTACAAATTTAAGGAAGGATGATGAAGGGTAAAATCTCAATCCAACTGTATTCAAAAGATTGATTGGTAGCCTCATGTATCTCACATCCTCAAGACCGGATATCATGCAAGGAGTAATTTTGATTTCCAGATTATGAAGATTCCAAAAGACACCCATTGGAGTGCAGGAAAAAGAATTCTAAGATACAAAGAAAGAACTAGAGATTGTGGTATAATGTATGCAAGAATAGAAAGTAAGAATTTGATTGGATATATATATATAGTGATTTTGTAGGAATTTTGGATGATAGGAAGAGAAATTCTCATTTTGTGTTCCATCTTGGTTCAGGTGTAATTTCATGGGCATCTAAGAAGCAACCCATTGTGACACTTTCGTCAGTGGAAGCAGAATATGTAGTAGCAACATCAGCATCATGTTAATTTGTGTGGTTAAGAAGAGTGTTTGATGGACTCAAGTAGAAACAACAAGGATCAACAAAAATATATTGTGACACCACCTCAAGGATTGCACTATTTGATAATAGTGTGTTTCATCAAAAGAGAAAGCATATTGATACTAGATATCACTTTATTAGAGAACTTGTGAGCAATGGAGAAGTTCACTGGAAGCCTTGTAAATCTAGTGATCAATTGACTCATATATTTATGAAGTCATTACAAAAACATGTGTTTGATTTTCCTAGAAGAAACTTGGATGTTTTAAGCCTAGATGAGACATAGACGAGTAGGCATGGTTGACTTTTCATGAGTCATGTTTTAGTTTGGTGGTCATAATTAAGGGGGAGTGTTAAAATAAGCTAATTACTTGTGCATGAGGAGTTGGCTAAACTTAGAGAGTCAGTTAACTGAGGGTTGAGTATTTAGTGTTGGAGTGTTGAGTCAAGTCGAGTTAAGTGATAGATGATGTTTAATGTGTGTTTTCATGTCAACATATTTGAGGCAAGTTGCTAGTTGGAAAAGGTTCAATACCATTCATCGAGTTCATTTTCAATATTAAAATTTTTGTGATGAATAAAAGAGTCGCAATTGGTGTATTTTGTGTGTGAATTTGTGTTCTGTCTCCTCTGTCTTTCCAACATTTGCCAATTACACTTCCATGACACAATCATTTCTTATAGAGGATGGACTGAATTTAGCGAGAGCCAGAGTTATGGGAGGTGTAATTAATCTCAATTTCAGCCTCTACAGTCGGGCAAGCACCAAATATGTCCATCATACGGGATGGAATGAAAAAATTATAAAGGAGTCATATTAATGGGTGGACAAGATGTGTTTCCATTTACACTGGAATCCTACCGGATGAAACTACTCGACTTGATGTAAGTATTAGAGCCTTTGAGAATACACACTACATGTATGCTTGATAATTTTAGGGGTGTATGGGATTGCAAGGTTGTGGTTGCACAAGGTCTCTCTTTAATCCCTTGGCGTACTCAAGGAAAATTTAAGACTAGAGGAATATTTAATTCTTTGAGATGTTGAGATGGGTCGATTTCACTAAACATCAGCACCTGGGGGCCTCCAATGGATCCTCCAGACATGATTACTTTTCTAGAATGTGATGATCCTTTTAGAAAAAAAATGATAAAATAGACCATGGGTGTTCATGAATTCTACTCTGCTAGCCTTCGGCTTCATAGAAGATCCACACTTCTTTCCTACAAGTTTTGATATTGAAAGTTCTAAATCTATATTAACATATCTTGGTATAAATGTACTATACCATAAATGATTGGAAAATATTAGCAATGAGTGTTGTTAAATGACAGTCATGTGATAGAATGACATATCTAAATTGAATGCAAGTGAAGAATGAATTACCATGAGATGCAAGGGAATGGAACAAAATGCTGCTCACGGTAGCATTGGGAAGCACTATAATTTTTTGTGGGTTGGAAAACTTGAGAATATCTTTTGATGTGTGTCCTATAAGATATGACTAATCTCTCTTTGACTATTTTAGGGGCAATTGCTAGTAATTATTTTTATGATTAATAATAATAATTTAAAATAAAGATATAATTTAGTTACTTTTTATGTTTTTTGTTTTGTTTAACAACATGTGATGTTTTATGAAGTAAATGTTGTGATGTTTATTATGATTGATGTTTATCTATGTTTACGGCCATTTAATTTATGTAACTACGATAATTTAATTTAAATAACATATATCCATATTTATTTTGGATCTATTTATATAACTAAAATAATTTAATTTAACTAATCCATATTTACTCTCGATCTACCAAGGGCAGAGAGAGAGCAAATCTTTTTTCGCTCTATGCTAGTTTTTATATCATGTTATTTGATCCCTCTCAGCACTTAGTATATGGAGAGTAAAGATGGATCTATGCTAGTTTAATTACCCCCTTTAAAATAGGCTATATTCCACTTGAATACCATGGGTCAATACCATTTTTTCTCAATACCATGTGCAATCTTCATTTTTATTAATATTAATATTGGGGTTAATAATGTTTTTTTTGCATGGTATTAATAATAATTTGGCTTATCCCCGGATGCGGGTGTTATGTAAAGCATTGATTGAGGAGGCGGCCTCATTAAATGACAAGTGGCCGCCATCTCAAGCCAAGTGGCCCGAAGCCTCGAGAAGGCATTCATTCGGTCTGGCCAACATTAATGGAGGAGGGAGAATAACCGGGTGCAGAGGTATATCGGTCGGTTGCCGCAGATCGACGATGAGAGGGGTTCGGCAAGAAGGAGAGAGAAGCTCTATCTGCAGAAAATTCTGTCTGGTCACGCTGGTGAGTGGGATGCCCGGCTCTTGGATGTTTGCACCGCGGGTGCATGAGCCCGAGCACAGACCTCGGCCCTCGGCTCTGGAGGCCCTGGTTTTAAGCCTGGATTCACAGATAATTCGTGGCTCTGTGTTGTGGGTAGAAGCATGGTCTATCATTCTGTCCGGTAGCAGCTTTGTTTACAAGCCCCTTCGACCTCCAGAAGCTCTGAGTGTCTCAGCGTCTCAATTCCTCTGTGTCCTGGTTCGATATTTGGTCTTTCGGTTCTGGTCGGCTCGGCCCTCAGGAAGCAGTTCTCTCCACGCAGCTCCTGAACGGGCTCGGCTCTCAACCTGGGTGGTAAGAAAGGTTGTTTATACTTGTATTCCATTTCCTGTTTTGAATTTGGTGTGTAAGCTGTTGCACGGGTTCAGCATCCTCAGTGGTGCACAACATCTGCAACCTCTGGGTAGAATTGGTTGTGTGTTGTTGACAGGATGCCACGTGAGAGGCAACATGGTGCTTACAAGCGGGGAGGCTCAAGAAGCGGTGCCAGAGGGCGGGCCTCATCGCCACGCTCCTCAGCATCCTCGGAGGAAATCAGCTCACCCGGAGCTCGCCGAGCGCGCGGACGAGGCAGGGGAAGGGGAAGAGCCATGGTGTGTCCGTTCGGGGGGCATCCGGCAACCCGCTTCAGGATCCCTTGTCTGCTAGACAATGCAGTCTACTATGTCTCAATGCACATCGAAAAATGCGATCATGCTGACCGACCAGAAGCCCCCGCAGCACCACGGCCACCCTCGCCTGTTCAGGGTCAGCGACTACAGCCTTTGGAAGCCACAGGTGGGGTGGCGGGAGATAGAGCTGGACCAAGCGAGCCTGTGAAAGACGACGCGCCATACACAGACTCGAGTGCCTCAGACTCCTATGGATGCACAATGGTGGAGGAGCAACCAGGCGCATTTATCAGTCCAGCGGTGGAGGAGCCACCAAATCCATGCACCTAGGCAAGCGGCTTGGTCGTTCGGGGTGGTATGGATTCTCTTGGTTCATTTTTTGGTTGTCGTTGTCGCTGCAATAGTTAGTCATGAGAGTCAATTTGTGTTTGGTGTCGGGTCGCACCCCTCAGGTCTTGGAATGTCGATTTTAAAGTCTGCGTCTGTAATGTCAATCTATGTCGGTCATGTTTGGGTCTGTAAACTCCTCCCTCAACATAGCAGGGAGTGGAAGGTTCAGTCTTGGATGGTTCTAGACTGGGGTTCAGTTTTGGATGGTTCTAATCAGCGGACAGTTCCATAGTCCCTTTTTCACAGGCTCAGTCTTAGTCTCAGAATGTTAAACTGCTCAAGTAGCCAACTCACGGTGGCAGATGTAACTCGCTGTAATCTTTTTGTATTATAATAGAATTAGTCTGATTTACACAAAAAAAAAAAATTGGCTTATGTTATTTGGCCCATAGGCTTCACCTAAATAAAACCCCATTTTTGAGTGTTCGTAAATATAAAGTGAATTATGAAGTAAGTATAAAAAAATGTTTTATTTATTTACCATACCTCGGTTTATTTATATTTCTATTAATTTACCATACCTCTTTCATAAAAATGGTATTTGGCCCTTATGCTTCACCTAAAAAAACCTCTTTATTAGTCCTCCTAAATATAAAGAGGTTTATTGACTAAATATAAAAAGAGGTTTTATTTATTTACATTTATATTTTAATTTATTTACAATACCTCCAGTTTATTTACATTTTTATTTATTTACCGCACTTATTTTTTTAGTGTTCATAAACCCCTTTATACTTTAAATTAATATTGTGTTTATACATAATAATAATTAGATTGATTTCTAAATAGGGCCAACATATAAATTAAAATGTGAAATATTTAAATGTTTACATGTAAGTTTACATTTACATTTACATTTGGATTTATGTTTACATTTATATGTTTAAGTGAGATTGATTGATTTAAATGTTTACATGTACTTTTACATTTACATTTACATTTATTTTTACATCTTAAATATTAATAAATAAAAATTGGTTTAAAAAATATCATTTTTTTATAGATATATTTAAATAGATTGGTTAATTTATCATTATATAAATATTGCTTAATTTACTATTTTAATTTAAAATAATAATGTTAGTTTAAAATGATAGGCTCAAATAAAATATTTATTATATATATTGGTCTTTCTCTTAGATGATTTTTTTGATTTTGGATTCTTTTATTTTCTTTTGTTCATATGGGAAAATTAAATAAATTAATTATAACTTTACATTTTATTTAATTATAATAAAATTATTTTAATCAAAATAATATTGATAAATAAATTATTTTTTATTAATTATTATTATACTAAAAAAATTATATATTTATATAAATAAGGCATGAAATTAATTTTTATATTTAAAATTAAATATTAAATAATAATAATAATTTAATATTTTATATTTTTTAATTAATTTTATAATATCAAAGATAATTGAGTAAATGTTTTTGGCATTACTCATATTGATATATTATTGTTTGAAGTTTAAAACTATCTCATATGGTTCATATTTACTACAAAGTTATTAAATAAACCCCATCACATTAAATGATTTGAAAATGAACCACGTTATATAATTTGAAGTGTCAACCAATAATATGACAATATGATCAATCCCAGAAATATTTCTTAAATTTATATCGATAAAAAAAATCGGGAATCTTTAAAGATAATTATTTTGATTGGTTAGTTTATTTTGTAAGGTATAATATGGCTAGCTTTATTGGGTAGGTTGACGTAGAGACAAGGAACGATATTGTGCCATACATGAGGATGGAGATATTATTATTAATTTTTATATCATTTCCTTAATGTTATGGTATGAATTTCATTTTTATGATAGAATGAAATGTAACAAAAGAAAATATATTAATGTTATTTATATTAGGATAAATTAATCTATTATTGGATTTATTAGTTTTTATAAAAATAAATGTCATATAATTTTTTTTTTTTTATGTATTTTCATAGTGTTAATTAGCTTACATGTTTTTATAAAAAATAAATGTCATATATAATTTTTTTTTTTATGTATTTTCATAGTGTTAATTAACTTACATTCAAATGTTTTAAAGATAAAAATATCTATATATATAGACTAGTTAATTAATTTGTATTAATTATGGTTAAAAACTATACCTAAATAATTACCATGGGCCTTCTCGATGGAAAATCGGCTTAGTAGCCGTATCGCACATTCCTTGTCTATAGAGTTTGAAAAATATTTTTTATTGCATTGCCTTTCAAAACGATTATGTCTTTACGATGGATGCCATTGATATGCCTAAGAGTGTATTATGAGATAACTACGATACTAACACTTACACACAAAGCAAAAAATTCTATATACATGTGAATGTCAAGGAATCACTAAACCGTCTTTTGCAAAAGTGATACTTCGAGGTGTTTCTTTTACATCCTACTGATCTGGACCTAGACATTCTTCTTAGCAATTGTTCCAACTTGATCTTGTTACTCTTGAATTTTAAGTTGAAATAAAATCTACAAAGAGCAAGATCAAGTTATATGCCCCATTATGCCCAAGAATAACCTTGCCCAATAATAGTCTTAATTAGTCGATAGATGGCAACAAGCTTCTAATATCTTGAATTTTTACTATGAGTGTTGTGCAAACCATTCGTTTAAATCGTCATCTAATTCCTCATCCATTATACAACTAGTTCCACACGAGTATCAACCTTTGGCAAATTTTATTTTTGCTCCATTTTTTGTCAGGTTTTAGGTTGGAGAGGTTGCATACAGGAATCGGTATGAAATCGAGCATGATTTAGAGGGGTATTGTGGCAACTACCACTCCTTAAGACAAAGGTTAGAGTGAGCCAGGGAGGGGGAATTCAATTCCGTCAACGGTAGAGAGGAAAACGTAAAAGCGAAGTTTGAAACCTAGACATGAGGCAAGGAATTTGGAACCTCATTAAAAAAAATGACTGAACAACTAGCTAGTAAAAGAAGGATGAAGAAAAAAAAACCAAATCCAATCAAATAAAGGGAGTGTACCAAATTATGAGAAAAAATAACTCAACATGAAATTTAACCTAAACCAATTCATATATTAGCAATAATGTTGAAAATGGAGTGATGGATCCTATAAATGTTGTGTGGATATGGTTAATGCATAAGCCTCTATTCCCATGCCATTTCATTACAGTCCAATTCTAATTAGCAAGGTTCATAATGCTATTGCTATGCGAAAATAAGATTAATAGTGTGTTTGGGCCAGCGTGGACACTATCCAAAGTGTCCATCCAAAGTAATAAAGTTGCCTTATAGACCACTTGTTAATTTCAAATTCAAATATATCCGTAAAACAAGGAAGTAATGTATGAACTATAACTATATATAAACCTTAAATAATAATAATATTAAAATATATATCATATTAAAATAGGTTAATATATATAATATTTAAATATTTTCTATTATTATTATTTTTTAATAAAGGTTGCCTTATAGACCACTGTTAATTTCGAATTCAAATATATCCGTAAACAAGGAAGTAATGTATGAACTATAACTATATATATATATAGACCTTAAACAATAATAATATTAAAATAGTTAATAATATAAATAATTAAATATTTTCTATTATTATTATTTTTAATAAAGGTTGACTTATAGACCACTTGTTAATGTTCAAATTCAAATATATCTGCAAAACAAGGAAGTAATGTGTTGAATTATAACTATAACTATATATATAAACCTTAAAAATAATAATATTAAAATAGTTATAAAATAAAATATTTAAATATTATCTATTATTATTATTTTTTAATAAAGGTGTCTTATAGACCACTTGTTTATTTTCAAATTCAAATATATCCATAAACAAGGAAGTAATGTATGAACTATAACTAAACTATATATATAAACCTTAAACAATTAATAATATTAAAATAGGTTAATATATAAATATTTAATATTTTCTATTATTATTATTTTTTAATATATATTAATTAAATATTAAACACTGAAACATTATACATTAAAAATGTTATATATTAATTATTTTTAACCTTAAACAAGAATAATATTAAAATAAGTCAATAACAAAAATATTTAAATATTACTACAATCTCCACAATTTTGTAAGTGGATTTCATGGGTATAAAGTATGCAGTTTTACTCAACTTGTCTACGACCACCATAATTGAGTCATGTTGTTTTTTGGTACGAGGTAAGCTAATTATAAATCCGGATATATTGTTTCCCATTTCCATTCCGGAATGGACAATGGTTGTAGCAAACCTGCAGGATGCTTATGTTATACCTTCACTAAGTGGCACTCCAAACATTTGGACAAATATTTAGTGACATCCTTCCTTTACCTAGAGCAATAATACCCTTTTTTGATGGCTGAAAATAATTTCTGGTACCCCGGGTGACCATCACATGGTTTTCTATGAAATTCATCCAATATCAATTATTTAACCGAGTTTTGTTTAGGGACATAAATTATGTTTTTAAAAGTAAGAAGATTGTCAGAATCTATTTCAAATTTGGATGCTTCATTTTTCAGCAAGACCTCCCTTGTTTGTTGCCAAATGAAGGTATACTCCAGATCTTTCATAGTTGCTTCCTTTATGATTTCAAAGATATTTGAGCTTTCTTGGCTCATTTGGACCTCATAAATGCAATGTTCTTTTCTTCTCAATGTGTCAACCACCTGATTTTCCTTTCCTTTAAGATGTTTCATGTCAAAATAGAGTTCACTTAAGAATGTTTCTCATCTGGCTTGTTGAGATTTTAAGCTAGACAAGTTGAAGAAACTTGTAAGGCTGCTATGATTAGTTAATAGTAGGAATTGCTTCCCCAGAAGGTAGTGTCGCCACATTTTAAGTGCATGCACTACAGTTGTTAACTAAAGGTCATACGCAAAATATCGTTGTTCAAATTCCTTCAATTTCTGTGGTTCATAAGTAATAACCTTTCCTTCTTATGTTAGCACCCCACCTGCACCCTATTTACTTACATCTGTGCCAACCACAAAAGACTTTTCTGGATCTACCACTTTTAACATTGGTGTGGTGGTAAGCAGGTGTTTTAGTTTTTTGAAACTTTGCTGACACTCGTCTATCCATTTGAAAGAACGCCCCTTTTTCTGTAAGGAGGTCATTGGAAAGGTGATTTTTAAAAATCTCTTAATGAATTGATGGTAGTACCTGGCTAAACCCAAGAATGATCAAATATCAGCGACATTCTTTGGGGTTGTCTATTCCATGATTGATCGAGGAGGATTATGTTGAATCAGTTACACATGTCATCGTCAGTGTTCAAGTCCTCATCATTTCAGTTTGGTGTCATCAGCTTCGATAGTGTTGGTTATGGATCGGGTTGTTCAGGTAATATGGTTTTCATGGCATTCAGTTGATATGGGATTGTACCTGGCTGTCGACTTGTGTTCATCGACAGTTTCACCAGGATTGGTTGTCGACATTTGTTTTTTCGTTCGCCTTCCCATGATTTGGGTGCGTCGTCCACTCACAATTTTTGATGTCGACAGGTTTGGCGTCCAGTGAAAAATGTTGCTAATGTCACTTTGTGACATTTGGGGACAAAGGCTTTTTCTCTATTTTTGATGTAAATTCCTAAACCTAAACCAAAATCTAAGCATCATGTATTAAAAACATTACAAATTCAAACCTATCACCTAAGTTTTAAACCTTAATGCATTGGAAAATGTATTGAGAACCTAGTTCTAAAACTTAAGTCCCATTGTATTAAACTATGTAATAAAACCCTAAGCATAAAACCTAAACCTAACTTTCAGTCTAATGTTATACATTGAAATATATTGTAAAATCCATTACACAAGCCCTAATTGTCACCCTAAATGCAGTGAAACATTGAAGGGGACAATGCGCATGTGATAGGGTTATGTAAATCGTTGGGTTAACCATAGTCAGTTGATCACGTCAGAGTTTTCATCGCAGCAGAAGGCATGTGAACACTGAAGTGGGGTTAGGTGGTAACAGCCAGGTCTCGGGACCGCTGCAGAAAACTGCTGATATGTGAACACTTGGGAAATGCAACCACATTGGAGGTAAGTCGCCATATTTAGCCGCGCAGAAAGAATGCAGACACATGCCAAAAATCACCACGAGGGTGGCCGGAACCATCAGGGAAGACCATGGAGGTGGCAACTTGCAGTTAGACCGTGCTGGTCACACGTAACTACCAACCGCCTCCACCTGGTCAGTTGACCACAAGCAGTTATGTGGTTATGATATGGTATTTTTGGGTTTTTTTAATGCATTTTGTTAATACAACTAATGCAACCACCATGCAACTAGCCTAGGTTTCAATTACCAATAAGAACAAGCTCTAAAACTCTCTTGAGGCAACCAATTCATCTGCAATTCAGCCAAAGTGGTTTTTATGTACTTGTAAGCCTTTAAAAGGTAGTTTTGTTCATTCATCAAAAGGAGAATAGTTTTTGTTTTTGTATGTAGATTCTGGAGGTCATTAGCAGTTTTTTTTTTAGTGTTAGAAGAGCATCCGGTGTCGGAATTGGAAACTGTTACAGGCATTAGAAAGCTAGTTCATAGGGCTATCTGATGAAAGTGATTAGAAGTGCCTATCAGCACATTCATACTGATCAAATCTCTGTGTAATAAACTCCTTCTTTTCTTTCATAATAAAAGCAGTTGCCCATTTTGAAAGCGGACCTGGAGATGTAGTCCATCAGGGACGGACTCTGTCATCAATCTCGTTGTCTAGTATTGTTGTGTTTTTATTGTTTTCATTTTTGTTATGCATCTATATTGTGTTTAATCAATTTTTGTAAAGTCATCTTCTCAATGAGTTTTCCTCCATTTCCTTTCTTTGAGCTAACATTCAATTGATTAATGGCTAATCAAATCTACAGTAGTTTAATACTATGATCAATTTCAGATCATATAATTTGGTATCAAAGCAAGTTTTGTTTGTATAATTTTCCATTGAATGTTAAGTAGGTTAAAGTCGCAATGAGGAGAAGGAATCCTTGAGCAGAATTATCCAGAGATTGCAAAGGAATGAGTCATTCATAAATTGACCATGTCAGGATCTGATGTAGGTGAAAACATTGAAACTAAGAAGAGTGAGGAACAGTTTCAGCAAGAATTATTGACTATGCAGCAGATTTTGGGAGAATTGTACGAAGAAAAGAAGGCGAGAGATGCAACTTCTTCAAAGACATTGAAGAAGGACAAAGGTAAAGGCAATGCTGATAAACCTACTTCATCTCCAACATCTCCATCATCATCATCATCTTCTTCTTCTTCTTCCAGTGAATAATCTGAGACGGAAAAGGAACCTCAGAAAACATCTCTTTCGAAACTTGATGTACAATTTGAGTTACATGTTTATGATGGCTAAATGAATCCTGAAAATTTAGATAATTGGATTATGAAATTAGAAGTGTATTGTCACATTCACAACATTTCTAACGAGAAAACTAAAATTTAGTTAGCTACACTTAGAATGGGGGGAACAACTTTAGTTTGGTGGGAAAGTAAAACTCAAATAGATGTAAAGCCTAAAGGAAAAGTCATCTCTTCATGGTCTAAGTTTTTAAAATCTCTTAGGAAATAGTTCTATCCTTTAGGATACATGCAACAAGCTATTATTGATTGGCGGCATTTGAGGCAAGGTAAAGGGCAGAGTATTCATGAGTTTACTTAGGAATTTAGAAAGAAAGCATTGGCGCTTGGTATTTCATTCGATACACCTGAAACTCTATTAAAATACATCGGTAGTTTACATTCATATTTGCAACGTGAATTATTGATGTTTAATCCTGATGATTTTGATGAAGTGTGTGTTCAAGCCATACATATTGAATCAGGTGGTAGACCATTCAAGTTTTCATCATAATCATCCAAAGAGTTGGAAATCAAAGATTCCAATGACAGTAAAGGAGAGAACAATTCAAAGAGAAGGAAATCAACGATAGTTTAGATGTAAAGACCTACTTGTTCTCATTGCCAAAGAATCGGTCATGATTAATTGAAGTGCTAAAAACTTCATCTAGAACTTAAGCCCAAAATGGTCCTTAAAGAGAAGGATGAAAAGAAGGCCATTGCAGCAATCCAGCAAGATCTAGGTTCAGATTTAGGTGATGAAAGGAGGATAACCTCCATGGTTACGACGGGTAAAACTTCTAATGCTGGTTCAAGTTTGAAAACTATTGCATATTCATCAAACATAAATCCTTCAAATGAGGATAAAATAGTTGAATTGTTTAACATAAGAATAACTTCTAAGAATATAAGGACAAATATGATGTTTGACACTGGATCATAGGCGAATTTAATCTATGAATATTTAGTTAAAAGTTTGGGCTTTGAAACACAGATCATCCAAGACCTTACACATCAGGATGGCTAAATAAATCAACTCAGATAAAAGTCACCAAATAGTGTCAATTAAGATTTACCATTACAACTAATTACATTGATGAAGTGGAATTAGATGTGGTTCCAGTAGACATATATGGAGCTGTCTTAGGAAGTCCTTATCTTTATGATCATGACACAGTATTTTACAGGAGAGAACATAAATATCACCTTAAGAAATATGGGGTTGAATTTATTGTCACGGCACATCAAGGTAAAAATCACTTGAATTCAGTTAATGGTAATTAGATGAAGCGATTAATAACTTCAAACAAGAGATTTGTAATCATGTGTATGAAAGGACATCATAACAATCGACATGATGGTCATTTAAGTTATGAGACTCAACTTAAAGATAGTTTGATTAAAGAGATAGAAGCTATGCCACTTCTATGTAAAACCAAGCATCTTAATAATAAGCAAGGAATACAACATGAATTATAGTTTGTGTCTAAGGCTCCTCTTCCTAATGTTAGAATGAATCAATTCAGTTCAAGTTTGGAACTTAACAGTTTTCGGGAAAGTCAATGTTCAATTTCTCTTATATTGTGTCACCATTTTGTTTCAAACAGTTTGGAAACCTCTTTTCAAGCGGAGAGGAAACCTACTTGTTTTCATATCCTAGCCTTTTCGAAAGTAGTGTCGAAGTGTATAAGGGAAACTTATGCATCATGGGAAGTGCTAATCAATGGAAACATCATTTAATGAATGAAGGAAAAGTGATTCAAACAAATCAACAGCTAAGTTAATACTTTCAAAGAGAAAACTAAGTTGCAACAAATTTTACTTTACAGTTGGATAGTTTCATTGTAGCAAGTTTACTTAGCAATCAGGAATTAGGAAAGTATGTTTAATCAAGTAGCTAGTTTGATGTCAAGAAAATCTTTGATTATCTCTATTATTCAACAAAATAGATTGTTTATACATGTTGATGGTATTAAAAAATATCTAGTAGAGATTGTTTTCAAAGATTATGAATCACTAACTCATGGTTCTCCGTGGAAAGGAATCAATTGCCATGTTCATAACAAGTTTTTTTCCCATCATGGCAAGTTGCTCATACTGTGGATGGATGAAATAGGTCACTGACTGAAAAGGTGTCATGGTCAACATCATCAGGGTCATCACTTGCAGGTGATTCATTGAATGTATTTGTACATTGTCAGGTCAAGGTGGAAAAAGAGGGAGTTCTACCATCATCAACTATTTGTTTAGTCAAGATTTTATGGTCCAAAAGCTTTCAAGTGGAGAGGAATGATCCAGGAGGATTCCATTAAATCAGTTACACAGGTCATCGTCAATGTTCAAGTCATCGTCATTTCAATATGGTGTCGTCAGCTTCAATAGTGTTGGTTATTGATCACGCTATTTAGGTAATATGGTTTTCATGGTGTTCAGTTGTTATGGGTTTGTAACATGCTGTCGACTTGTGTTCATCGACAGTTCCACCCGGATTGGTCGACAACATGTGTTTTGTCATTTTCCTTCTTAGGATTTGGGTGTGTCGTTAACTCATAAGTTTTGATGTCGATAGGTTTGGTGTTCGGTGAAAAATGTCATGTTAGGTCCCTATAATACTAGTGATTACCCCATTACTATTGTAGTTATATCCCTTATTAATATTGTTGTGCCCCTATTGTCCCCATATTGTTATTACTGTGCCCCATAGAATCCCTCTATTGTTATTTTTGTGCCTTTATATTATTATTGCTAGGTCGGCTGGGTTGTATTGTGACTCCTTAGACTCCTATATGTAGAAAGGAGGTTTTTTCATCTGAATGATGAGAGAATCATTCATTTGTGTATTGTAAAGGAGATTTCCCCCTCGAAGAGGCTAAATTACAAGGCGCTGATCTATCTTTTCTATCTTTTTGTGAGATGGTTTCAGAACATTTGGTATCAGAGCTTGCATTCTAGGGTTTCACTGCTCCAAATAGGTCATTATGGAATTTTTTTCTATAATCTTTTTTATGCGACGTTTCATAAGAGAAAACAAAAACCCATTTGAGACAAAATTGCATTGAACCTTGGATCTAAATTTCAGAGCTTTTCACGCTATATTTGCGGAGATATGATTTGAGGAAGTTGGTCTTTTTGCAGACTCCTGAATTACATTCCAAATGGGTTACCTAGGGAAAATCGTCATAACTTTCTGTTTGGGCATCGGATTGAAGTTTCATAAGAATTTACAAAAAGAGGAGAGACTGTAGTTTCTTGTATATATTTTTTACAGCCAAAGTTTGAAACAGGGACATGTGGCATGTCGTACAAGTTCGCTCTATTGAACTAGTCTATAATTAGGTCACTGTGGGAGATTTGGCATAACTCTTCGTTGGAGAATCCAATTTTGATTAGACTCATGGAATTAGAAAGAGGACACAAAGGACTACTGCAGGTCGCAATTTCAAAACTAGATGATATGAAATTACAGAGATACATCAGAGGCAATATCGAGCTCCTACAAAGTGAAAAAGGGTGTGTAGATTTTTTTAAATTTTGCTTAAGCTTGGTTTGAAAAATTATTTTGAAGGAATTAAAAGGGCATAGTAGAGAATTATTATCAGAAACTGATTCCCCAAGGAAATAAAATGCAAACAACTAGTAAGCAACCTGAAAGCTCTAGGATGACTCATGAAGAAGAGGAAGAAATGCTACATGATATATCAAAATTACAAGACCAAGTGCAACAAATGTCACTCTCACAAAAGCTAAAAGAAGCTAAGATAAATGGCATGGAATCTAACATAAAGGGACTGGAAGCTAAGATGGGTGATTTGAAGATAGATTTGAAGACAGATTTGAAGAGAGACATGGCAAATTTGAAGACAAATTTGAAGATAGACATGGCAGATTTGAAAAGAGATTTGACAAATTTTCTACAAGAAACACTTACAAATGGTGAAAAGGTAGTAAAGGAAACTCATGATGCGAAAAAAATAAATGTTAATCATGATTTCGTAGACTCTAATGTTGGAGCAAAGACCCAACATATTCTGAAAATCGATATGATGAAGTCTGATGGCAAGGATCTCGCAACATGGATATTACAGATGGAGCACTTTTTCAATCTCAATAATGTACAAAACACACAAAAGGTACGTATTGCAACTTTATATTTGGTACCAAATCAGTTTGTATGGTATCAATGGTTTTTCTCTCGTAAACAAATTATCAGTTGGGAAATTTTTACAGAAGAATTGAAAGCACATTATGAGGATACAAAAAGAAACACTTTTTTTAGCCAATTGATAAGTCTCAAACAAAATGGTTCAATAATGGAGCACATTGAAGAGTTCCAAAAATTGAAAATAAGGGTAGAAAATATTCCAGATGAGCATAGGATTGATGTGTTCATAGGGACTTTAAAGGATAATATCCAACATGATGTTCACCTTTGGGAACCTACTTCATTAGAGAAGGCATTCAGGTTAGCAAGAAAGATGGAAAGCAAAGTTATGGCAACCAAGAAGCATACCACTCACAACTATAAATAAGGAAGTATTGTTGCTCCTAGTCTTCCACAACCTATAAGGTTGACACCACAACAATCGGAAGAAAAAAGAGCAAAAGGGCTTTGTTAGAGTTGTGATAACAAATACACTAAAGGTCATAAGTGTGCTGAGAAGAAATTATTCTACATAGATTGTGAAGAGGAAGAAGAAAAGGAGAAAGAAAGGTCAAAAGAAGAGGCTATACTCCAAGAACAAACCCTAGATAAAGAAGAAATGAATCCAACCATATCTTGTAATGAATTGGCGGGAATTACCACTCTTCAAACTATCGAGATAGAAGGACAAATCAAGAAGAAAAAGGTAATAGTGTTGATTGATTCAGGAAGTACCCACAACTTTATTCATTGTAAGGTAGCAAAAGAATTTAATTTCTTCCTATATACAGCACCAGAGTGTCAAGTGATGGTTGCAAATGGAGGAATAATAAATTGCTCTGGAAAGTGCCATAATATCAAGCTATCCATGGGAGAATATGCATTGACTAGCCCAATGCTTTCCATTCCAATGGGAGGTGCTGATGT
>APFE030167089.1:0-21514 GCA_000404065.3 Pinus taeda | reverse complement strand
GGTCATGCCTTTTGGCCTTACCAATGCACCATCAACATTTCAAGGTTTGATGAATTCCATTTTCAAACCATTCCTTAGAAAATTTGTGTTAGTATTTTTTGATGATATACTAATCTACACCAAGTCTTGGAAGGATCATATTGAACATGTTGAGAGGGTGCTACAACTATTGGAGGAGAAACAATTATATGCAAAAAATATCCAAATGTTTCTTTGGAGTACAAGAGGTGGAATATCTAGGTCATATTGTATCTCATGAAGGAGTTAAGGTAGACCCTAGCAAAATTAAAGCCATTAAGGAATGGAAAATCCCCACATCCATAAGCATCTATGAGGATTTCTTGGGTCGATAGGGTATTATTGCAAGTTTGTTAAGAATTATGGGAGAATAGTAGCACCTCTAACAAAATTATTGAAGAAAGATGCATTTTCATGTACTCCAGAAGCAACAAAGGCCTTCGAACATCTTAAAGACGCAATGTGCCAAGCACCGGTCTTAGCTACACCAGACATCACAAAAACCTTTCTTGTGGAATGTGATGCTTCAGGAAATGGAATTGGTGCTATTTTAATGCAAGATGAAAGACCCATTGCTTTTGAAAGTCGTCCAATCAAGGGAAAGTTTTTGCACAAAGTTACTTATGAGAAGGAAATGTTGGCAATACTACATGCACTTAAGAAATGGTGACCCTACATAATGGGAAGAAACATCAAGGTAAAAATGGATCATGATAGCCTTAAATACCTTTTAGAACAAAGGTTATCCTCTGAAGAGAAACAAAAGTGGGTCACAAAGATGTTGGGTTGTGACTTTGAAATCATCTACAAAAAAGGGAAGCAACTCTCAAGAAAGGATGAGGATGTGGAAGTATTGTGTGCGCTATTTCTATTATCCAACTAGATTGGATAAATGAAGCAAGGGAGGAATGGAATAATGATGAAGAAGTGTGGGAACTTATTCGAAAGTTATAAGAAGATTTCAGTACATTTGATACATTTAGCTGGAAAAATGATTCATTACGGTACAAAGATCGCTTATACCTCTGTAAGAATTTCCAACTCGAAAAAACGATTCTTATGGAATTGCACACTTCTCCCTTAGGAGGGCACTCAAGATTTTTAAAAACTTACCAGAAGGTTAAGAAGGATTTTTTTTGGGATCGCCTTAAATCAGATATTCAAAAGTTTGTGGCAGAATGTTTGGTTTGCCAACAAAATAAAGTTGAAACAATTAAGATCCCGGGTCTATTACAACCTTTATCCATTCCAAGCCAATGTTGGGAGGAGGTTTCAGTGGATTTTATCATAGGTTTACCCAAGTCTGAGGGAAAGAGTGTCATCATGGTGGTAGTTGACAGACTTACCAAGTATGCACAGTTTTGTTCATTATCACATCCATTCATAGCCAGTACAGTTTCTACTGCATTTATGGAAACAATTCAAAAGCTACATGGAAACCCAAAGATTATTGTAAGTGACAAAGATCCCATTTTCACTAGAAATTTTTGGACTGAATTATTTTCTTGTCTTGGTACTCAGTTAGCTCATAGCTCATCTTATCATCCTCAATCTGATGGGAAAACTGAGATGGTAAACAAATGTTTGGAAGGATATCTTCGTTGCTTTGTATCTGATAAACAGACACAATGGGTCAAATGGTTGCCTCTGGCTGAATGGTGGTATAACACTTCCTTCCATACAGCAACAAGAATGACCCCATTTATGGCACTTTATGGGTATCAGCCACCATCCATCACATCATATTTAAGAGAAAATTCTAAGGTTCAAGCAGTGGAACATCACATCGAACATCAACAACAAGTCCTCCAACTCTTAAAGGATAACCTCGTGTTGGCACAGAATAAATGAAACAACAGGAAGATCAACATCGCAGCGAAAGAAATTTTGATGTAGGTGATTGGGTATTCCTACAGATACAACCATATAAACAAATGTCCCTCAAGCAAGCTAAGAAGGATAATAAATTATCACCAAAGTATTATGGTCCATACAAGGTGTTACAGAAGATTGGTACTATGGCATACAAATTGGAGCTTCCTGTAGATCCTCAAGTGCACCCAGTTTTCCATGTTTCATGTTTAAAGAAGGTTACAGGTGACAACTCCCAGATCAAACAATATTTCCAAAACTTGATGAGGAAGGAAAAATTATATTGGAACCGGAAGCAATCACAGAAACAAGAACTCGACAACTACGAAATCGATCAATTTTAGAGTTTCTCATCAAGTGGAAGAATTTATCTGCTGAAGACTCCACATGGGAGGATGAGAATTTTATACAGAAGCATCTAGAACTACTTAAGCGTTGAGGACAACACTTTTTGAAGTAGAGGGGCATGTTAGGGCCCTATAATACTAGTGATTACCCCATTACTATTGTAGTTATATCCCTTATTAATATTGTTGTGCCCCTATTGTCCCCATATTGTTATTATTGTGCCCCATAGAATCCCTCTATTGTTATTTTTGGGCCTTTATATTATTTGCTAGGTCAGTTGTGTTATATTGTGACTCCTTAGACTCCTATATATAGAAAGGAGGTTTTTCCATTTGAATGATCAAAGAATCATTCATCTATGTATTGTAAAAGAGGTTGGCCCCTCGAAGAGGATGAATTCTAAGGCATTGATCTATCTTTTCTATCTTTTTGTGAGCTAGTTTCATAACATGTCGCTAGTGCCGCTTTGTGACATTTGGGGACAAAGGGGTTTTTCTCTATTTTTGATGTAAAGTCCTAAACCTAAACCGAAATCTAAGAATCATGTATTAAAAATATTACAAATTCAAACCTATCACCTAAGTCTTAAACTTTAATGCATTGGAAAATGTATTTAAAACATAGTTCTAAAACCTAAGTCCTATTGTGTTAAATTATGTAATAAAACCCTAAGAATAAAACCTAAACCTAACTCTCGGTCTAATGTTATACATTGAAATATATTGTAAAATCCATTACATAGGCCCTAACCATCACCCTAACCATAGCAGAACCGTGAAGGGGAGACGACGCATGGGACAGGGTTATGTAAACCGTCGAGTTAACCACAGTCAATTGATTGCGTCGGAGTTTTCACTGTAGCAGAGGACATGTGAACACTGAAGCGTGGTTAGGTGGTAACCGCTAGGTCTTAGGACCATTGCAGTTGATGATATATGAACACTTGGGAAACACAACTGCATCGGATGTAAGCGGCCAGATTTAACCACACTGAAAGAACACACGCACGCGCCAACAATCACTGTGAGGGTAGCCGGAACCGTTGGGTAAGACCGCGGAGGTGGTAGCCTGCAGTTAGACCGCAGCTGGTCACACGCAACCACCAACCTCATCTGCCTAGTTAGCTAACCACAAGTAGTTATGTGGTTATCATATGGTATTTTTGGGAATTTTCTAATGCATTTTGTTAATACAATTATGCGACCACAATGCAACCAACTTAGGTGTCAATTTCCAACAAGACAGAGTTATGAAACTCACCTTGAGGCAACCAATTCATCTGCAATTCAGACAAAGAGATTTTTATGTACCTGCAAGCCTTTAAAATGTAGTTTTCCTTCATTCATCAAGAGGAGAGTAGTTTTGGTTTTTTTATGCAGATTCTGGAGGTCATAGACAGTTTTGTTTTCAGTGTTACACGAGCATCTAGAGTCGGAATTGGGAACCGTGAGAGGCATTGGAAAGCTAGTTCAGAGGGCTATCTAATGATAGTGATCAAAAGATCCTATATGCACATTTATACTGATCAAATCTGCATGTAATCAAATCCTTCTTTTCTTTCCTAATAAAAACGGTCGCCCATCTTGAAAGCAGACCCAGAGATGTAGTCCATCAGGGCCGAACACTGTCAGCAATCTCGTTATTTGGTATCACTATGTTTTTACTGTTTTCACTTCTATTATGCCTCTAGATTGTGTGTAATTAGTTGGCGTAAAGTCATCTTCTCAAGAAGTTTTCCACGATTTCAGTGCTTTGAGCTAACATTCAATTCATTAATGGCTAATCAATTTTGCATCAATTTAAGTCTATGATGAATTTCATCTCAATGATTATTTTGATCTTCCTCGGATCTATTGCTCTTCGATTGGCTGAAATAATGTGACCCAATTACTAAATATAATCTTTGAAAAAATCACACTTACTAAATTTAGCATATAATTGATTTTCCCGCAGCGTTTCTAATACTATTCTCAGGTTCTCTTTATGCGCCTCCTAATTCTTAGAGCACATTAAAATGTCATCAATGAAAATCAGTGCAAATTTATCAAGGTAGGGCTAGAAAATACCATCCATCAGACTCATAAAGGTGGCTGCGGCATTTGTGAAGTGAAATGGCAACACTATAAACTCGTAATGACCATAACGCGTACGGAATGTTGTCTTGTAAATGTCCTCCTCTTTTATTCTTATTTGATGGTAGACCGATCTTAAGTCAATTTTTTAGAACACTTTAGCTCCTTGTACTTGATTGAATAGATCATCAATACAGGGAAAAGGATATTTATTCTTAATGGTTATCTTGTTTAACTGTTGATAATTGATACATAATCTCAGGGTCCTGTCCCTTTTCTATACAAATAATATGTGATCTCCCCTAGGAGACACAATAGGATGCATATACTTTTGTCTAGGAGCTCCTGAAGCTGCATTTTGAGTTCTGCTAACTCAGGTATGCTCATGCGATAAGGGGCCCTAGATATAGGGGTTGCACCCTAAATGAGCTCAATAGTGAAATCAATATCATGTTTTGGAGGTAAACCTGGAATGGATTCTAGAAACACATCAACGAATTCCTGAATCACAGGAATGTTTTCCAAGGAAGCCATTTTATTTTTGGTACTGGTAAACCCCGCCTGAACAACATATATTTGACAACCTTTTTTGATACATTTTCCTAACTGATTAGAAGTAATAGGACATAGCTTGGTGTTGGTTTTAATTCCTTGGAGTTCCTTCATTTAGCCTAATTCATAAATAAAACATACAAATTTTTTTTTTTATAGTCCACTAGGGACCAACATTTTTCCAAACAGTCCATCCTAATTAAAATATCATTAGAACCCAAAGGAAGTATATTAAGGTCAACATAAATAGGTTTCCCTCAAATGGTTATGGGACAACGTTCTGTTTTTGCATTAACCCTTCCTTGTATCCCAGTGCCTAATTGAACTAGCCAAGGTTTTGAAATTTTTTTGTTCGATAGTTGACACTTTTCTACCACCTTAGGACTAACATAGCTTAAGCTAGCACCTCGATCAAATAAAATAGAGACAGGTTGCTTAGAAATAACACCTTCACATTCAATCATTGTGGGCTCAAATTCTTCTTGATGATCATCCAAGGCAGCGTTAATTCTAGGCATGCTCCTTTCCACTTCCCCAACTATGGATGCTGCTTGCATATTCGATAATTGTTCTGTTCTAGCCCCGTGTGGATAATTTTTTGTAATAATGGGGTTCTTGGCATCCCCAACATTGCAGTGATGCTCTTGATTGCTAATCACTGACAAATTTAGTGACTCCCTCTATGATATGTTCTCAGAATATGCATTTTTGTGTTGATTCTTGGCTAGAAACTTGCTAAAAGTCTTTTGTTGTACATTCCTGTTATTAGCAAATTTTGGGTGTCTGTTTGGAATCAGGCTTCTATCATTCCTATTCAACCCCCCTTTTGGTCCTTCATTCTTCTGTTTCATTTGTGAATATAAAATGTGGGTTTTCCACACAACATCTTCCATTGTCTTGGGGTAGTCAAATTCTAGTTTTTCCTTCATAAAGTTGGGCAGGGTACTGATGATGCATTGAATTTTGGCCTTTTCCTCTTGCATATAAGGCATATAGTGTATTAAGGAGGTGAATCAAGCCACACATTCATCCATGGTCAAGGTTCCCAATCTTAACTTGTGAAATTCCTTTGCATTTTCATCATAATGGCACTTAGTTAAATATTTGTCCTTACAATGTTTTTGAAGCTCATTCTATGTAACCTACTCTTCATCAATTTTTCTTACCGCCTTCATTTCCTCCCACCAGAGGGTCGCTTTACCCCTTAGTTGAAAATATGCCAATTGTGCCTTCATTTTCTTAGTGTACTCATAAATATGAAAGCACTTGCCCATATCAATTAACCAAGCCTCCAATGCCTCTTCAGATTCTCCCTCAAAGAGTGAGGGATTAATCTTTTTAAATTCTCCTTGTAGTTCTAAGTCTTGTGATTTGGTATTACGCTGGTAAGAGACATTGTATGAATGTCCTTCTTCATCTTCCCTATGTTTTTTAGCTGACCCAACATTTTCTTCTCTATGTTGAGTTGTCGGGGTCTTTTCCGAGTCTTCTGCATTGGGGTCTGGATAGTGTTGATTCTATCAATTGGGTAGAATTCTTTGAATTATCTCCTATTCTAAACGCAAATGTTCATTACCCGTTCTTAAATTGGTCATTTTTGCATGCAATTGTTGCACAATTTCGTGTAAAATTGCATTAGCTGATCTGCTTTTCACCCTATGAGTGACATCAGCTAAAGATTTATTATTTAAAGGTATTACAGACTCATGTGATGGTGTGTGTTCTATGTTATTGAAGCGACGGATCGATCAGATTACCAATACACAGATAATAAAATGGAAATACAGTAGAGAAATACAGTAAGCAAACATAAAGACACAAACAATTTTAATAGTGAGTTCACCCTATTCTCTAGGGCTACATCTCCGGTCCAGTTCTCAGTGGTGGCCTTGTTTTATTTTGTCTTTAAGTAGAGAATTACAATACAGGGACTCAAAGTGAGTTCTCCTGAAGCAGGTTTTTCTTGGCAGGGTGGTTTTTGGATTCCCCAAACCACTGGAGTACATAGACTCTTCTTCCTACTAGCTTTGTGACCTTCTGGTCTACAGTGGAAAGAGAGAAATGTGGTGGTCAGTCCGGACAGATTCCTCTATGGGATGGCTTAAATCTCTCAAGTTTTGGTGCTCGATGTTGTCGCTGGTCAGCTCAGCCCTTTGTCTATTTCTGCTTTTGGTTTACTGCCTTCTCTCTTTGTGTATTCCATTCTCCTCTGGGGATTCTAGTCTTTCTTCGTCTCTCTGACTTCACTGTGTACTCTTTCATTGTTCATCGCTTTTAGCCATTCGATCCAATGCCTATTCGGTTCCTCTTCCGCCTCTATCAATTCACCTTCTGCAGCTACGCTTGGAGTTCCCTATTTGGTGTCAGCATGAACGCTCAGGGAGTGGCCACTTATCCTCCTCTAAACGACACCAACCTGCTCCGTCGGTTCATTTCTTCAGTTACGTCATGGATGAAGTCATTCCTCTACCGTGGTGGTCAAACAGATTCCAAATCTTTAAAAATCACGACGTATTCCTTCGTCTATTTTTCTTCCTCCATCGGGCTTTATCTCAGTCGTCCGATTTGGGGCCTACAGATATGATGCCATATGAAGTCTCGTGTGGTTGACTTGCTCAATCAATAATGCACGATCAACGACAGTTTTCTCTCACCTACGCCTGCCACGCATCGATCGATATATGGGATCACTCTGCTTTCTCTAAAACCATTTACCATTTGAGCGTGTCCCAATCAATACCGTCGGTTTCCAAAGTGCACGTCCCGCCTTTGTATGTTTAGCACTTTTGCGTTTTTGCCCGTGGTTCTCCGGGTCCTGATACAACCAAGTGCTCGGGCTTTCCCCACTTTCGCCCTGCTTGCACAGTGATGCGTGATTAGTGCTAAGCACTAATCGCTCATCAAAATCCACCTCCTTTTCTTGATCCAGGGCTCCCAGGGGCTACTTTGACCTCCTGCGCAGTTTCCATGGGCCTCGATTAGCGTGCTTTGACAGAGGTCCTTGTCGTTCCACACTGGCTGCCATTGCCACTGGTTGAGGGGTGTTTTTGATCATGGTTCTGAATTCTTAGAGATTTGTCCCGACCTAATACAGTCATCGTTCTTTGACAGTCTTTTATGAATCCAATTCAGATCATTAGGTTGTCGAGATTCCTCGCCAAGCTATATTGAAATATCTGGATTAGCATTCACATATGTTGTTCTAGGAGATTTAGGTGGTCCGAAGCTCCCCTGCATTGTGAACATTCTTTTCTTGTCATATTCTCTGTGTTTACACATACATTTACATAGTTAATTATTATATATATGTTTATATACTCAACACATTTATTTCAGGTATAGTTGTACTTACATCCCAGAGAGTCTCAGTATACGAACCTGAGCCCTGATGCCATTTGTAGAAATCACTTTTAACAAAATATAATAACAATATATAAAAAAAATATTTACCCTTAAACCTGATTACCGATACATGTTTATTTATTGAGACTTAAAGTTATGATATGATTTGTGGCTATCGTAGAGTCGGTCAACTCACCCTCCAGTGTATGTGCTTAATGTTTGTACAATTTTCCATGTTGACACGGAGGTTAACGTTAATAGATCACATGGCCTTCGATACTATGCAATTTACTGCCCTGCTCTGGTTGAGTTGGTTTTCATATGCGGGGAGTCATGGTGTGATCTCAGTTTATGATGATACATTTGATTGGTACCTGGTTTATCATTCTAATGTTAGTCCCACCTCACCTCCATTGGTTCTTGTTCGATGATTCAACGGTGGTGGTTGGTTAGGGTTTTATCACCTAACCACTTCCTCACACCCCACGCTTTGTGGATTCATTGTTACCTTTGGTTCGCAGCTTCTTGCTGCTCTACAATGGTGAATTAAGTCACTGAGGGTTACAGTGAGGGAGTCCCTCCTCCTGAGGCTTGCATTGGTTATGATGGCAGGACTAGAGACGGCAAGTGTCGATTAACATTGTCTGTCAGTAGCTCTTTTAGTTTTTTGTGGAGTACATGGTTGTTACTGAGGATAACAAGCTATTATATCTGTCCAAGATGGGTCGAAGGTATTTAAGAACAAGGACAATGGTTTTTCTCCAGGGATCAGAAAGGAAACCTTAACATCCTAGAGACTCATGAGTTTGACATTTTCTTGAGCTTAGAATGATTTGTTAAGGGTTTCGATGAATGAGCATGTGGGATTTTGGAGAGTACGTCCTTCAGTTTTAGGTATCACTCTGTTAAAACTTTTGCATGTGTTTCCACAATTTCTTATCTCTATTAGATGGCTATGAAATGGTTTTTATGTTTGAGTGTGGTGTATGACAGGTATTCATTCGCTCTATTCTGCTTATGCAAGTTTGGGATCTACCCTTCAATAATCAAACTCTTATGGTTTTGTTGGTCACTTCCAAGTTGGCATTTTAGTCCTTTGCAGTTAAGTTAAAGAGGGTTTTGATGTTTCATCGAATCGAGTTGAGAGAGCTACCTAGATTTCTTGTAATCCTTAATTAATTAGATGTTTAAGTGAGTCGATAAGCTCTATGTGTGGTTTGAACAATATCTGAAAGACTTTTCTAGTCCTTGAACATATTTAGTTATTTCTATTATAATTACTCTTATGTCAATTAAGTTATTATTTAAGAATGTTGCGTCTTCGGTCATAAGAACTTGAAGGGTTGCTCTAGAACTGCAATTGCTTGTTTGTAATGGACTAACTTCTTATTTATATAATACATTGCTAAGTTAATTTTATATTTCGGGTATGTTGTTTCCTATTTCACAACGTGTGTGTTGGTTACCTCTGATGTGATTTTCAGAGTGTTACGGTTTATCAAATATTGTTCGGTCTTTATGGAAATAACTATTTTGAAAGGGTTTGTAGAATAAGGGTTTATACTAGGTTTATTTGTAAATTGATATATATTGTATGGTGATGGATGACGTGGTACCTCTATTTTCTAAATAGTTCTTGATTGCATTTCCTAGTTGCATGCTATAGTTAAACGATGAAGGAGTCACATATGTGTATGGTCTCGACACGCACAATGTAATTATTCCTTGGATGTATTCCGTGAAGGTTTTGCAAAGCTCGTTCTAAATACTTGCGGAGCGTAAGCTCATTTGTTATATATTGTTTTAAGTCTTTTATACACAGAAATTACTTGCAATATTCTTTACATAATTTTACAGAGAGTGTTTCTTATTACCTATCTTGAGAAAGAAATTAAATACACTCTATCTATTGTTCCTACTGTATATTTTTTAAAGAATTTCCTCACTTATTTTTGTTGCATACAAAGAGTTTCTTTATATCGAAGGCAATAAGATGTTCCTACCTAATCAATTAAGTTATTAATCTATAGCATAGTACCAATTCCTAAATTAAGAATTTTGTGATACTTATCTATTACAATAATAGCAATAACTAGCCAATAATCCTCTTTGGAAATTCTCTCCTCCATCGCACACTTTTTGGCAATTACGTCCAGACTCTCCATCCAGCACTTTCTGTTGGTGTCATAGTTAATGATGTCAAGTACCTTGGGTTCTTGGACTACAATCCTGTCCCCAAGTCCCATACTCTACTGTCTCTCTTGAGAATTCTCCCACTGGTTGCTCCAGCTCAAAGATCTCTCCTCGATTCTTTTTTCCCCTTTACATCTCTTCTCAAGACAGATTGGATAAATGTCTTAGTAATTGCTTTTTTAGTTCTTGTAACAATTTCTATTTTTGGTTAAAGTATCATTCCAAATATTTAGGTAACCATAATTTATTTTTCTTTGTCTTTCAACCTCAATCACTTATTATTACACAACATAATGTAATAAAACTTAAAATAACCTATAATGAAATTAACATATTAACCTTATTAAATTTTTATAATATATTAAAAATTTTAAACTTTCTTATTATGAAATTATTCATATAAAATTAATATTTCCTTAAATTTAATTATTCAATTTTAAACATTATTTAACTGATGAAAATGGGCCGATGATCCAGATCTGAAGCTAATCATTTGTTTTATAAATACGAGCGAAAAGAGAAAAGCGCTGAAGTTTAATTGGCACGTGTTTGAACATTGTATCTATCTTTAACTGAGAGTAAGGTATTAAAAGATGTGGCAAACTGATTGATATTTTAATGTGGTGTCGTATCGATCTTAATGATTTGATTAATCTATGTAATGATCGAACAATTTTTGTCTTGTTTACGTTTTGTTAACTGACAACATTACCTCAACCTAAATTTCTTTTATCCAAAAACATGTTTAAAAGATTCATATTCAACTTGGACATAAACATGTAACTGTTTTAGATGATTTTATACCCTTATACTGCACATGCTTGCCTTTAGACGAATTTATAGCAAATTTTAGTCGAAATGCAAGTGAGATCAAAGATGCTTTGAGTTTTGACAAGAGACCGGCTCATTCAATGCATTGGATAGATATACTTACCGAAGTAGGTTAATTTTGTAATAACCTTTTCTTAGTCGCTGGAATTTGGTGATGTAAAGTTTTCCAAGGACTCATGTTAGTTTAAAAAGGAGCAAAATCTCCGAACAATATTATGCCACACAGAAAGCTTTGATCTTCGAAATTTAATATCTTTGGAAATTCGAACTGAAATTTAATCCCATCTTTTACCGTAAAATAAGATCTATCTACTACAGCTATATGATGAACTTTTCCCGATTTCAACGAATTTTGTTTGTCTGAAAATGGAATAACGTACGGCTTGAAGTGAAGCAGGCTGTTATCAATAAAATATTTTTGACAAGTCACGGGAATCTGCCCTCTCGATCGTTGGCTTCTTACGGGAGTAACAGCCATACGGTCTGACCAGGCGTTGCTTCAAGCTTTTAAGAATGAACAGGTGCTAGCTAATACAATAAATATATTTCTCTAAAGATCTCCAAAGATCTCGACAAATCTGCTAAACTGGACACGAATCCTCAATCGGTGACGGAAATCATTGTTATATATAAACTAACCGCACATATAGAAAATGCAAGAAGGCCAAAAGACTCGTCACATGAAATTTACAAATATATAATGCTGGCGACGGAGATGTTTCAGTCAACCACTTTCTTCCAACGTGTATATACATTCTATACGAAATTTTAGTACACCATTCCGCCGTACGCATAACCACATCGTTTGCTTTATATATATATATATATATATATTTTGTTGGAGTAGTGATGAACATATGGTGTTTTGCAGCGATAGAGGAATGCGAGTTTCGTTAATCAAAGAATATGATGCGTGTACCTATAGGTCGGACAGTCGGGTATCTAGAATTATTAACAGTTTTATCAGTCACGGGTTTTAGCCGTTGCTTCATGCTGTAACGAAACGTGCTCTATATAATGTGTCAGATCGGAATACGATTTGATGTTGGAATCTTACACCCTGTCAAATTATCACCCTCAAATTATCGGGCACAAACACTGAACCTCATAAAGCGCAACTATGTTGGGATTTGTAATAAGGTGGATGATATAGTATACCCTTGCGAATTATTTGTTAGGGTGAGACATTAAGCGGAGAATACGTTGATAATGAACTTGTTTAAGTATCTGCACCGATCGAAAAGTAAGTGAAGGGCTTTTAAAATGTGAAAACGTGATCAGCAAAGTGCGTGCATCCGCAAGAAATGTGTTCTGAAGGAGACCTTGAAGACCCCGTTGCAATGGCCTGTCTGTTTATAAAACAAACTTAAAAGATAATTGTTGTTGGCTGGTAATGTTTTTGAAAACCAAAGTATGTAACTATTATATAATTTTGGAATTCCAATTTATAAATGTTAGAGTGCTAACTTGATTCTGCACATAAGTACATTTTTTGACTTGTAATTTGATTAAAATCCCCTTAAATTATTATTTTTATTTTTAAATTTAATTTAATTAAGAGCGTTTAAAATTATATATTTTTTCTGAAATTGTAATTTAATTAAAATATAGGAATAAAAAATAAAAGAAAAAGATAATATTATTTATTATTATTTCTTAACCTGTGTTTTTTAATGCTAGTTATTCCAAACTTTAAACTCCACACCTTAAAAATTTATAAACAAAAACATAAAATATAATGCCAGATATTAATGAATAATTCGAAATAATTAAAGTTTTCCGTTTAAAAAAGTTCACAAAGACATTTGGATTTCTATAATTATTTGTATTTTTTTTTATATGTACAAGCCTATAATTATTTGTATTTTTTTCCTTTTCTATATGTACAAACCTATATATTTTATACGAAGAATATACTTAAATCAAATAATTCAACTCTTCAAGATTAACATTCAAGTCATACATAATTGTTCCAATAAGTATTTGTTATCATTAGTCTATGTCGCAAACATATTCTTCATCATTATTCTATGCTGAACATCATTACATCGGGCTCAAGGCCCTCTTCTCCAAAGTACATACTCTCTAGACATATCAATACAAAAGCATATGAAATGACAGACAGAGAGCGACTCTCCTAGCTCTGCAACCCTCTTAACACTGTTCTCCCTCTCCCATCTGCCTTTTCGCTCGTCTTTCCTTATCTTTGCGCGACTGTCAGTTCTTTCTCGGGCCATCCGCCTCCTTGCTGGGTTGTTTCTATTCCTCAAAAACTAAGGTCCCAATAAGCCATGGCCACAGTGCATTGACTCGTCCTCGCGTCAATCTTCCCCAGCGCTATTGGTGTGCTAAGGCTTTTTCGTTAGTTAGGAGAATTGGGTGGAAAAGATTTCATTCTTTCTTTCCCAAAGCCGGGAATAAGCCCAATAGACATACGATTACTTACATACTTCGAAATTTTTTTGTCTTTTCCAAAATAGAGCAGATCTTAAAGCTACTATTAAAAAAAAAAAGAGAAGTAGTACTTGCATATTAAGAAACTTTTTTATTTTTTTTCCAAAATAGACTAGATGTTAAAGCTACTATCAATACAAAGAGAAGGAGAATAAATAAAATAAAATAAGTTATTTTAATTTCCAAATTTGTGTATCTCTAATTTTAATTTTAATGATTATGAAAATGCTAGAATTTTCATTATCTGTTAAGTTTAGATATTTTGATTCTGTCTAAAGCAAAATATCTAAGATAATTTTATTTATTTAAGATTGATGGTTGTATTGGAAAGAATTTTATTTATTTAAGATTGATGATTCTTTTTGAAAGGTTTGTTTTCAATTTTTGTTTTGGGTAAAAAAAATCAAATAAAATTGTTTTTAATTAATTTTGATTTTTTTTACGATCACCATAATGATTACCTGATTTTAAAAAGGTATGAGATTATTTAGAATTTTATGAAATTTTATTTCTATATAATATATAAGTGAGATAAGCATTCTCATATCACCATAGTTTTGTTGATTTAAAATATTAAGAAGATTGGTAATGTATAGAATATTTTAAAAGTTAACTCCAGTGTGAGCATAAGATGGACATTCTAAGACAAAATGATTTTCATCTTGAACCCTCATAGGATCAAATGGGTGACAAAATTTTTCATGTCATGGTGTTTTGGGAATTTACTAACACTCATTTTCACAACAAAACTCATTAGAATTAGTTCTTATCTTGGCAAATTTCATTTTTTTGAAACATTATTCAAGAAAGAAAGATAAATTTTCTTTTTGAGATTGGAGTTGATTACATCTTCATTATGATGATATGCATGTCTATTTTTGAACAGGTTTCCGAAGTTTTAATTTAATTATCAATAATTATTAGGTGGATGATAAGGATTTAATCTCTATGAAATATTCTAGAATATTATTACTAGTATTCACAAATCAAAGGTTAATATTTATCTCCAAAGTACTTTTGCCCTTTTTTCTTTTTAATTAAACTAGTTAATTAAAGAACATATTAGATGAACAATTGTCATATGAAATGAGTTATATATTTTTGAGCATGTGGTATAGATAAGCAATGATATGGGAACAAAGCTTAGAATCTTCATCATAAATTGGGGGTAAATTTGCATGATTAAGAATCTCGTTTTTTTAAACTTATATATATTAGTACTTTTTATTGTTAATAATCACAATAATTTAAAAAAAATTATAATGTATCATAAAATAAGTGTTTTTGTCCCTATTATAGATTGATTCCTATTTTCCTTTACTATTCTGTTAATTTATATGACTATGCTAGAATGGCTTATTTTTCTTTTTTCTGTCTAGCTCTTTATTGCATCATAATTTTTCCATAAATTTGGGAGTAATAATGCTTTTACTATTATCTAGATTCTACAAGATGATCTCGTTCTTTAGTCCCCAATGGTCTAGCCAAGACTAGGCCTCCTTTTGTAACCCTCACTTGAGTTGAAGATGGGGATTTTGCTAGACTTAGAAGCAATATTAGAAAACCTCTTGGCATCCATGTTATGAAAATTCTTCTTATATATAAGATGCCTAATCATATACTTGCTTTCAATGGAGGAAATATTTGGTTCAATTAGGAATATAGGGAAGGGAGTATTTCCTTTAATCTTGAGCTTGTAGGTTATAAAACATTTTTGTATCTATTTAATATTCATCTACGACTAGATATATATAGATATATATATATATATTATATATATATATAATATATATATATGTGTGTGTGTGTGTGTGTGTTGTGTGTGTGTGTGTGTGTGTGTTGTGTATGTTTTATATATATATATATTATACATATAGATACACATAGATATATGTATGATTTGTATACATACTACATACATCATATACATACATACAAAATACATAATATATATATATATATATATTATATATATATATATATTGCAATGTGAAACCTCGGATCCATATAAACTCACATCCATATAAAATGATATGAGTGATGACAGCCTTAAAGAGGAGACTTTTTAATCCCAAATCTAAAAAAAAATCGACTTACAATTGTTTTCAAGCCCATAATGAGCTTTCTAACCTCCATTTCTCCTTTTCTCACATCTATAATTCCAATTAATATTATGACCAAGGTGGATTCCTAGATATTTGTGGTATTTTTTGTAAAGGCTTAAAAAATTAAAGATTGAAATCTTTAATTTTTTCATTTTTCTCTAAATCAATTTGTGTGAACTAGTTGAGAAGAGTATGGCATGCAATAGAAATAGAATATATTCATACAAAAATTGTTTCTATATTATCAAAATCTATGATCAAACCCTTTTCGAAAAAAGAGATATTAATCATAAGCAGGTCTAACCAAAGATTGCTGGTGTACTAAGCGGGGGGTGAATCAATATTCTTATTACTTCACACTATTTGAAATATTTTTACTTCAATATTGATCTCCTTCAATAATAACCAAATAAATAAAAAAGGATAAACACTTTGGAATCAAATGAACACGTAAAAAAATTAGATTTAGCGTGGAAATCCATATAGGAGAAGACCAAAAAATAGTTTCTTCCTTCAATGATGATTGCAAGTACTAATCCACAATCACAAAAACGAGAAGCACACAGTTATAGAAGACACCCATCACCTTCAAATTTGTATACTTGATTCTATTGGAGACTGCAATCACTATGTTTTGTAGCCACCCACCTACAAGGAAGAACTATCCAATCTTTACCTTTTATTTTAATGAATCTTGTGATAATTTGGTATGCTCTTTATTCTCTCTTTCTTTGTCTCACTCTGTACTCATACTAGGAGTTGTTGCTACTCAACATATATATATATATATATTTTGTATATATCATGCTTACTATTTCACTTATGAATACACAGTGATTTCATTGTACTCGTACTCCCCCCCACTCTACTTTCACTGTCTATTAATCTCTCTATTACACATTATTTTCTTCCCCAATTCATTACCAATAGCTTCCATCATTTTTCCTTTACTTTTATATTTTAAATCCTTTCATTACCATGGGAACGTATCCATTGTTTTCACCCATGGTATTATATATTAACTTGGTCATACAACCTTTTCAATGAATTCAACATCCCACATTTTGTTTATATATTATATGTTTCTTTCTGTTCCTTCTTCATTTTAACTTCGTCTCCCTTTAATCTAATCATTTATACCTTTTATAAGTCTATGCTCCCTTGCTTTTGTGTGATTATGACTGCACTAATTTTTGTGTTTCACAAGGCATCCAAATCTATAAAATAATTCAGGAGAGCTTAAATAATTTCTTTTAAGGTCTTTTTCTATATTCGCCATTTGTTAAAAACTAGGACAAGACTAAGGGTGTGGGGGGTGAATAAATATTATGAGAATTTAAAAACTTTGGCTAAAAGTAAATAATACTTGAAACACTAATCATAAGCACACCAATCCATAAATCAGGACACCATAATATAAACGTGCAAACATAGTTAGGAAAACCACCAATATTTTTGTATTATGAAGCAATTTATAATATACAAATTGTATTACATCAATATGTAGGGTCTAACCTACTTGAAGGCTTGAACCATCAATATGTTGGAAGCTTCAACTTGTTGGTTTCTCAAGCTCCAACTTGGAAGAAGCTCTAACTCCCCGATTTATTAGCCACTACTGAAAGGAGCATCAATCCTTGGAATGCAAACTCCAACTTCATTGACCTTGTTTATTAACGTTTCATACTATTTTCAAATTCAAATCATGAATAGCGCAATTTCACAAAAGTGTATCAATATTTTTTCATAAAATCACCATAAAACACACTTAGAGCTAATACAATATCTTTCCATGATCTGTAATTGCACTCACACCTTGATGCATTAATTCTTCCCAGACTCTACCACTTATAAGGAACTTTGAGTTATTTATTTTAGCTATAAAATTTAGCTACATTCATCTCATAATTTACAATTAAGTAAGGTTATGATCTTATTTTCTTCTTGATTTTCATTTTCTGTTTACTCATAATGATGTGTTCAATCAGACTCTAATCTTTGATATGTTGTTTTGAGTTGAAAAATTGAGCTACATTATTGTCTTAGGAAATTTTGGAGTTCCTCAAGATTTTATTGAAGTTTATAATTTTTGGAAGAGTCATAAATATGGGATGAACTACCAAATTTATGATTAGATTTGGGAGTACCAATATAGTTGTGGTTAACTCCATTACTAGTTTTAGTGAGATATCAATTATGGCATGCTCTGAGAAAAACTATATTGATTGGGTGTGCTAAATTTCTTAATTGAAGTTGAAATCATGCTTGCATCATTGGTTCCACATGGTGACTCATGAGTGATGCTATGTGTCACCTAGAATTGGCCCACTTGTCCACCTAAAAACTTTGATTGTGTATTCCAAGTGTCATTATCCTAGTCAACCATGTCATCTTGGAATTACATCATGTTGATGTAATCTCTATATTTTGGAATTCATAAAATCATGTAGGGATTCTGGATTATTGATTTCAAAATTCCACAGTGGTTGCCACCTATTCTTCCATGTCATCTATGTATGCCACATTTGCAGCACTTGAGCTCGTTTTGTTTTAGTCGGGAGAGATGATATTGAGTATTGGTCCTTTGGTACTTGGTCTTTTTATGGCTATTTAGTGGATCAATTATCATTTTAATTTATAAAAACTAATCCAACTCACACATAAATTACCAATCTGGGTAGGCTTTGTATTTCAAACATTATGAAAAATATATGGAGGAATAAATTACAACTAGCACTAATAATGTCTCAAAACCAATCATCAAAAATGTCACTCTCAACACTCCAAACACACTTGCTGTCACACTCCAAACCTTTCTCACACTTCAAAAAAGAAAAGACACATGTTGCAAAATAAATCACACCATGTCACATTTATCACTCTTACTTAAAAGAAACAACACTCCTAGAAATCATTCTACAATCAAGTAATTGTTGAAACAACCATTCAATTAAATAAATAAACCAAAGAAATATAACAGTAATCAAATGACCATCACACGTAATGAAGGGACTGATCCATGACCTATGTAACTATTCAATGCATGAACATGATCTATAACAATAACAATAAATCATACATAACCTATAACTAAGAGGGAATAAATATACAACTATGATACCTCTTCTAACCAATGATCACTACTGAGAAGGAGGGCCCTTCCCCCTTTGGATGGGTGATCCAAGTGGATATCCATGTCCACTCACCTATTACACTTGGACCCCCCCACCACTATTTCTTTTAGTTTTTCAGTTTCCTAACTGTAGCATGGTTTACTATTTTTGGGAGTTTTTTCGGGTCCTAAACTTTCAAAGCTGTTTTGATGCCCTAAATAATGTTTTTTTGGGAAAAAAAGCAAACATGTCTTTTTCCCTAATCTTAGTAATCGCAAGTTGTAATCCTCTGATATATCTTTCCAATGAGTTATTATGCGCATCAAACAAAGATTGTATGCCAAAGTTATGACCCTGGGAAGTTGATGTACCAATTTACCTAAACAGGGCCCATAGTTTTGGGGCTTCATCTCTTAGGATTAGGTTTTTGGATATTTAGGGGTTTCCATTGTTTCTCAATAATAAATAAGTCTTTGAGCTGTGTTGTAGCACAATTCATAGGAATGTAGTTGCCACATCTCTTCTCAGAGATAAGCTCCCATCACATGAGCTAGTTTATTTCCATTTATGTATGTAAGCATATTTCATTTCTTTCATATTAATGAAATAAAGTTTTATTTTTGCTGCATCTCTTTGTATATGTGGTATTTATTTTCATTCTTGCATAAGTTCGTATTAGTGGTATCAAAGCAGTCTGCTCTTTCTCTATTTGTCTTTGCATGTGCCCAACGAGGTTAGGGTATAAGGAGTTAGGGCTCGAATTTTTTTAACCTTTGCAAGACCAACCTTGTAAACCCCGACGACCTCCAATGGCAGAAGAAAATAAAGATGATGGGGCAAAGTATGCTTTCACAATATTTCTCGAGGAAGACCTTGAGGCACAAAGGAATGGAATGGTGGATAACTTTTCCCTGATCCTTCAATGACTACCCACTATGGAGGAGTCACTACTTTTAAGGTACAGGTTAGCTTTGATATTTCCATTTTTCAAGGCTAGATAGATGCATACGTCGTAGATATATGGTCAAATCTATTGGAAGGATACTTTTTAGTTCATGACTTTTCGAATCAGGAAAATATTAACATTCAGCTTCTAAAAGTCCCCACACACTTCGAGGACTAGTAGGAAACATATTGTGAACAAAAGGACTAGAGCGAATCCTCATTGTTTTCTGCTGCACCCACTTGGAATTCTTTATGAGGTGCCATCAAGGAACAATATTACCTTTTTGAGATCTATGAAAATAAATACATAAAGTGGACAATGCTGCAGTGGGAAGGGAACAATATTTCCGGGAGTTCACAAATCTTTTCCATACCCTTCACATGAAGCTGGGTATCAAGGATTTTGAGCTTAATTTGGTACTCACATGCCACAAATGTCTACACATGTATGTCCAAGATGAGATGGAGTTGTTGGACATCTCCTTATTTGGCACTGCCTATCGATACATTGTCAAGATCAAACATAATTTTAAATAGAAGAAGCAAGACTTTTGATCTGTGAATTTGAAGCAAGGGAAAAGTACCCCCAAGCTACAGAACAAAGGACAAAGCCAAGGCAAAACAACCCAGGAAAACCCTCCAAAGTCAAAAAAAAAAAACCACAAAGACAAAGAAGGAAAGAAGGAAATAATGTTATTTCCATGAGAGCCCCACTCACAACACACGTGAGTGTTGAGCCAAGTAGTCACTAGTGGCTGAGCTCAAGGCTTCTGAATTAGATGAATGTTCTAACTCTGAATCAAAAGCCATCAATAATAATGACAAAGGGAAGCATGTTATCGATGTAGAGTTGAGTGCTACCTTTGGCACCACTAGGATCCAAAAGGATGGGGTCGAAGATTAAGGGGTATGGGAGCAACTCTTCCACTCATAGATGTGGGTGAAGGGCTCTCTACTATAGTTCATTGTTGACAGAAGCGTCTGAAAGAACATCATTTTAGTATATGTTGTGAAGTGGTTGGGCCTACTAACCATGCCACACCTATATTCGTACACCATCAGGTGGCTTTAAGAAGGGAAAAATCTCTATGTCCATCAACAGTGCAAAATTCTCTACAACATCAAGCTCTTCATGGATGATGTACCATGCGATGTTTCTCCTCTTGAAGTTTGTGATTTATTATTAGGCCAACCATACTTGTGGAAGAAAAATATTGTGTATGATTTTAGGCCCCGCACTATTATTATTACATTGGGTTATAAGTTGTATAAGATACTGAAGATAGCACTGCCTACCACCATTTATTTGATCGCTACGAAGGAATTCAGTAAGGTCGTTTCCTTGTGATTCACCCTCAGGGCAAGAAGAACATTACGACCACTGTCTCCAAATAGTGCTCCTATGCACGGTAGCATCAGATGGACAAGGTTATGGAGGAGTACGAGGACATCTTCACCTCACCCACAAGAGTACCTGCACACTATCAAGTCAAGCACTCCATCAATTTGAGCCTGGGTGCACCGCTACCTAAGGGACTGATAGATTGACACTCTATTCTGGAGAACGATGAAATCAAGAGGTATATTCAGGAGTTGTTGTGGAATGGGAGCATTAGACAAAGCTCATCACCCATTGGAGCCAAATTGTGCTGGTACAGACGAAGGATGA